>BLKM01000472.1:0-99627 GCA_013340265.1 Coptotermes formosanus | reverse complement strand
CATTTGCTGAAGAGTATCTTTATTTTCTGAATTAGTTCCTTAAGAAAATGAACTGTCTTTATAGTGCCCTCAGCCCCATCAGTAAAATATTCCATTACATGGCTTGTCTTTGTATTGCCATGTACACAGCCAGTAGAGAATCTGAAGAATGTAAAATGCTGTTAGGTGTGAGCATCTGTTTCTAAGATTCATGACGAGGAATACTTCCATAAACAGGGAGTCGGCCATGCAGTACATCTTTGTACATATTTATAAGTTTATGTATTTTTCCAGCTACAGCCAGCAGGATAAATAAATTGATACAGCCTGCTGTGCAGGACAGAGTACAAAACCTGTGATATTTGTATGATCACAAAATGTCAGCACTGTCCTAGTGGTGTTCACTTTGTCCCCTTTTGCTCATCTTAGTATACAAGTTCAGCAAACACATTGTGCAACAATACATGTGTACTGTGTTTTACATTTTTACATTTTTCATTTTATATTGGAGAGTTTGTGGTTGCAGGAGGGATATTAAGGAACTTCATTCAATTTGCGGAAGTAAAACACAAGAGATGTGATGTGATTGATTAAGCACCATATTATTAATCTGTATGGGGAGTTGAGGCACTGCTCCACACAGTTTTAACTGTCGGCTTAAATAAAGGTAAGCTGTCATGCTGTGACCACTGTATGCCACCGAAAGATCCCCATTACCCATTTCATAGTTTGGACTGGCCCCAAGGTCAACATAGATGTCATAGCAAAGAAAAAAAACACTGCATTTTCCTTATGAGGGTTTTTGTATTCTGTGGAGTACAAATGCTTGAAGTGTGAGGTGTCTTTCATTTCAGCATTGAAGCCCCTTCTTGCTCTTACTCAAGTCTGTGCATTGTTTGTTGACCCGGATCCCACCTGATGCCAAAGTGTGCGCAGAAAATGTGTCTTTGTTACAGTAACACTCAGCATTTCCACAGAAAACAGTATGACTTGCTTTCTGTTCAAAAGATAGTCACCCCTTGTTTGCCATCTTACAGAGTGACTTCCTACAGTCATACCACTATCCACGCAGGATGCAGCTGCTATTAGCAGTAAAACTGCATGAACTACTGCTTTTGCCAGCAGAGTTTGAAGTGTGTTTCTAATGCTATATCATCTTAAAGACATAAATAAGTTAGTACAAATTTAGTGTGCAGAAGTGTATATTGGCCAAACATACATATTTGTGTTTATAATATGAATGAAGACATTATTATTAAATGTAAATAAAATTGTGTTTTGTGGAGAACATTGTGTCCTGTATGTTTGTGCATTCCAAAATATCCAAGAGGTGAAGGACTTTCCATGTAATGTTAAGCGTGTATGTCTTATTGAGTTGCTCTGCAAGAATCTCTTTTTTACTGAATCCCACAGGATAAATGTTACTCCACTTACCCCATAATAATGACTTTAATGCTCATTTCAACTTGAGTGCTGGAGCAAGATTGTGTCATCAGAAGAGGAACTCATTTGACAAAGCCAGCGTGTAGTAACTTCGTGTGATGTAGTACAGTGTAGCAAAATGTGAGGACACATTTTAAAATGCTATGGTTGAGTTTCAACTTCCAGTGTGACTACCAGTTCTGAAAGTCAACAGGGATAATTCCAGTTTTTTTTTACAGCTGGGACACCAGCCCAAGATGGAATGGCGGTATGCAGTAGTCATGTAACAAGTGATCCATTTATGGCAACTGTCATTGTAAAAGTAATCAGAAGCTAATGTGTGTTTATATGTGTCTTCTTACCATAGACCCAGCATATCGATATTAGTATCTATGTCTAGTACCTTTCGTTGTGTGTTTTTACTTTTGTTTTGGAATTAAGTAGGCAATAAATTTGAATTGTAAGTTAGCTAATTGGGGATGAAGGCCTTTAAAATCTGTTTTTTCACTGCACTTTAGAGAATACTAGTTTTCGGTTTATCATTTCATTTTCAGATAATTAATTTTGATAAACATGTTTGAAATGTTTTTAAACAGGTCCCGTACCTGTCTGTATTTGCTATATGTGTTATAGACTGCTGAGATTGGAAGTAGGTAGACTATCAATGTAACATTCAGCAGATATGTCTTGTGTTCTTTTCTAGGTCCTCAAAGGGAAGCAGACATGATGTAACTACAAACAGCAGAACTGAGAATGTTTCAGATGCTTTGTGTCAACACAAGAAATGTAGGAGTGCTGTGACTGAAGCAGAGGATTATGTAATTTGTGGTAAAACCTATAACAGAAAACAGATGGCCACCCACAAAAAAATCCATGCAGATATTAAACCTTATTTGTGCACTCTGTGTGGGAAGAGTTTCACTGCACAAACCAATCTTACCTTCCATATGAAGACACATACAGCTGCAAGGAGTATCAAGTGTGAGATTTGCAGCAAGATATGCATGACAACAAAACTGTTGAAGCGACACATGAAGACGCACACAAAAGACCGTCCGTACTCATGCAGCATCTGTAGCAAGACGTACAAGCGTTCGTTTGAACTGTCTGCTCACAAGAAAGTGCACACAGGTGTCAAGAATCACATTTGCAATATATGTGGCTATGCCACAATGTATAAAGCGTACTTGGAAATCCATCAAAAGAGGCATGTTGGGGACTTCAAATTTCATTGTCATATCTGTGGTAAGGGATATTACACAAATACCGAGTTACAGGGTCACAAAAATATACATACAGGGGAGCGTCCTTTCCAGTGTGATGTCTGTGGAAAGGTTTTCATCTACAGGCATTATTTAATGACTCATCAAAGAACACAACATGTGGACTCACATAAAGCTGGCCATGGTGGTCCAGGGAAGTGCTACGAATGTGAAACGTGTGGCAAAGTGTTCTCATATAAGAAGTCACTATTGTTGCATGTGACCTCTCACACAGGTGATAGTCAGGGATTCCTGTGTGACATTTGTGGGAAGGGGCTCACAAGCAATGCATCTTTGCAATGTCACAGACGTATCCATACTGGTGAGAAACCATTTGTTTGTGATACATGTGGTAAGAGTTTTGGAAAGCGAGGAAACCTACACATTCACAAGCGCACACACACAGGGGAAAAACCCTACAGTTGTGACCAGTGTGGCAAGTCCTTCACACAACGACCAACTCTAGTTGTGCACAAACGTTATCACACAGGACAGAGACCTTACCAGTGCCAACTGTGCAGTAAAGGTTTTGTTTCTAAAACCCTGTTGAAAACACATCAAAAGAGCCACTGATACATACAGCATGATTTTAATTATCTTTGAGGTCCAGCTGTCTGGAAACTAGAACTGTGGCAGAATTTGTAGATAGAAATTATTGTTGTTAAATGTTGTTCTTAACTAAAATCCACCATATTTCACCCAGCCTTAGTTTGTCTGATTTTGTGTTATGTTCATGCATAAGTAACACTGGTGACATAAGTTTTATGAAGAAACATCTTCTTTGCATGTAGTTTTTAACATTAGTACTCATTGTTAACGAAGTTCCAATCTGTCTTTTTTTTTATTGCTAATGCTTGGTAGGTTTTTAGAAGGTGTGAAAGCATAATTGAAGAAACAAGGATATTATGTCATTCAGTTATTTGTATTGTGTCTTGTGTAACTGTACCTGTAATGTACCTGCAAAAGTGATTGTTGTGTTCATAATGCTGTTTCATATTTCTTTATTTGAATCCATTTTTCCTGCAATTTCTGTGACTCCCCAACAAAATGGTTGTTCTTTACATGGAATTCTGAGAATTTGAAGTTGGCAGTAATTGTGAACTGTTCTACAATGTAATTATTATTCCAGCGATATGTTAGATTGCATATAAGATTACAGTCCTGGCAGTCCATGGTTTCATGTTTTTCTTCCTTTATCAGAAATTGTAAATTGTATGTGACTTTTTTCTCTGGAACCATCTATCCCATGTGCATTCTGTTTCATCGTAATTTCCACAATTCTCTTAAATGTTCTAACCTCTTCCTTTATTCCTCTCTTTGCTTCTCTTGTCTGTCTTCCTCTCTTTAATGTAAACCCACTGTACTTCTGGTACTTTCCCCATGCACTTACTCTGTTCCTAACCATTCAGCTAATTTTAGTTCATTAGCTGCATATGCTAACTATGGCAGTCTCAGGAAGCTGACAGTGGATGTGAAATCCTTCTATGCAGAGAATTTGATTTATGTTTTATGTAGTGTGTTTGTTTAATTATTTTACTTGTTTCGCTTGAACACACATCAGTTTGTGCAGTTTCATTAACATTTAGAAGTGCACAGATTTGGTTCGACTCGAGAGTTAAAGATATTAATGAGCCCAAAAGTATAACCACTGAAAATTATGTAAACCAGAATGTTACCGGTTCAATAAATTTTTATAGTTTTGGGTTTATATATGAGCAGTCAGGTGCAGGAAAGAAGGATGTCGGTGAGTTACTGTTTTCACTGTATGCATCTTACATGTAGACATGTTACCAAACATACATATTTAACCTTTTAGAGTAGTATGTTAATTATAAATTTAATTATAAATTATTATTAATTATAATTATGAGGTTGTTATACTCTGCTTGTAATATGAGAGAGTTTTACAAATGGAACAATATGTGGCAGTGTTTAAATGCCATGTGTTCATAATGGCTGACCTGTTGGTAACTGGAATGTGTTGTATTGTTAACTGCTGTCAAAATTAGCATGGCTAGCGATACAGTACATACTGATTTTTCTTCATATAATTCCATTTTTCATGTTTATGGTGACAATTTAATTCTGGTATTTAATTGATAAGTGCAGTTTTTTGTATAAATATGTCACTGCAATGTTAAATATTACCATCACACTGCAAGAGCATTCTTACATTCTAATTTTAAGTTATTACTGTAACTAAAGGAGTTTGTATGATACTACTCAGACTGTTAGAAACTCAGTTCAAGTGTGTTCCTTAGCATTGTAAACACTCTGTATGCCATTCTTAATAAAAAAAAATGTTTTTTCAACTGCATTGTCTGCTTTATTTATTTAACATGTACAAATGTAGCATCTTCATTTATGGTAATCAGGTCTGTCAGTCAATCATTGAATTGGTTTTAGTAAGTGCTTTTTATTTTCAGTGAAGTCTGTCGTTCAGTTTCAGAATCTAAAATTTACCTTTGCCTGTTAGCATCTGTTATATATTTGCGTGTCCATCATCGTTGATGGGACATATATCTGCCACACTCTGTTTTATCTTAATGGATTGGAAGTACATACATAACTGGACTTAAATTTTAATTACATGGAAAATAGTTGCAGTATTGCTGTGAAATATGACACTCTGGCTCAGGGTCAACTCTTCGCAGAGCATCAGAGTCTAAATGATTTTTAGCAGGAACAAGCTGTGTTACAGGCACATGGGTTGGACAGTACAGTCTTGTATCAGGGTCCGATTGGTCAGGTGTTGTGTTAGTTTTGTTGAGCCTGTGGTTCTAGCCACAAAAACTTCAAATTAACCACCTCTCTGCCACTATGAAACATAAAATTGAGGTGCGTGAGTTGATGTTTGGTGTTTGATTCTGTACAAAGCCATTCATTGTGTATACTTACATTTTGAACATATATTAACATTTAACGGATGAATGGACAGTGGTATCCCATTAAATTTACACCCTGTTTGTCTGAAAGGGAAAACACCGTCCTGCAGTGGGCATTTATATTCATTAGTGCTTCAATTTCACTTTCAGCTGGCAGCAGAACCTGGCATTTAAAAGGCCATGTGTTAAAGGTTGAGGATGATGTCAGCTATATGCTGAGAGCTTACATAATGATATGTATTTGTTATTATGTTTGGGGGAGTTGAGGTTTTCTTGACATGGACTGAGTTTTGCTGTGTTCTGGGATATAATGGCATTTACTTTGCTGGTAGGTGTGAGCCTTTTGGATGTGCCTACTGCCTCCATTCTAAGGATAGTAAGAGAGCTGTAATTATAGTACAGCATTTGATAAAACTCCATGATGGTGTGAGTGATATGTAAGTGTTCTTATGGTGTATTACATTCTGCTGTTGGATTTTATTGAAAACTTTACGTTTTCATTCATGTCTCATATCCTTATCTATCTTGTAATTTTCCTTTATTTGTGGTAATGTTAATGTCTTGCCAGTAGTTAACCACTAGTACTTGTATGTTGTTATGGTGCAAATACAAATCATCAACTGCATCATTTAATTTTCTGTGTGTCCTGTTGTGTAGCTCATGCTTCTGATATTGGATGTGAATTGGATCCTTTTCAACAACTGCCAGCGTAGGGCTCTGGCATTACTTTTACCCTCTATACATTGCCAGTAAAATCCTGTACGTGATGGTACTGTATCTAATGTCGCCAAATTCTGTGCTTGAATTTGCTGAAAATTGTTGCAGACTTACAGGATTAGCCAGTATTTTGATGTGCTTTTCTCAGTGGCAGCAATATTCAGGGAATAAGTCTTTCTTTCATGGTGTTGTATATCTGCTATTCAAAGCATGTACTTCCCAAAATAGTGTTTATCACTCTACCATATAACTGTCACTAGCTGTACAGGGTGAAAGTAGGGGGTGGCAGGGGATTACAGCTGTGGCGGGAGAGATTATGGCAATAGTACAAGACAGCAGGGAGAGAGAAAGTGTGAATGTTGAGCAGTGTCATACCCACCATCCGTGCTGTTTCTTCCTGTGTGGCCTTTGCTCTTCTGGGATATGAATGCTGCGTAGGTTAGTAGTTGGTTAGCAACTACCAACCTATGCTGCATAACATCCCAGAAGAGCTAAAGCATCAACTACACCATGGCAGAAGGCTGGAATCTCACATTCTTCTGTGTATTACTTCTACATACAAGCAGTGCATTCTGGTTTCTAACAAGAACAAAAATGATGTGTACACATGTAGACACATAAATAATGATTTAAATTTTTACATGTAATTGCATATTGTGTTATAAAATATTATGTAATTGTTGAGAAATGCATATACTGTGCAAACATACATATTAAAATACGAAAGTACTGAACTTATGTTTGAGAATGATGAAGTGTTCTGTGTATGCACATGTATGTAAAATTTATCTCATTGTTTATTGTGTGTGTACAATGTAACATATGTATAGATTGTGGCTTAATCATATATATCAGGAGAACTGCAATGCAGCATTCAACAAACAAGAGATTTACCGTACACTTACTCTAACAAAACAACAATCACATGTACTTAGAATAGAAGGTGCAAGATTTGAGGTTGTCATGGTCATTACTATGAAGATGACTGTCATTTGGAATGTGATGTTGTGTAGGCTAGTAGGCTTACCATCTTTTGGTGTAACTTGTTGCTTCCATCTTCAGGGTAACAGTACTGTATTTTAATTCAGTGGTTTTTCATTGCAGAAATACTCGATGATGATGATGATGATGATGATGATGATGATGATGATGAATAATTAATGCACAGTTTTCAAAATGTTTTGGGGATTGAATGTTTTAGCTGTTTTTGTCACAAAATGGTGTCCACATTACCTGAGAGATGCTGCGGTGTCATTACTGTATTATGCCTCTCCTGTGCATGAAGTTTTGGAAGGGATTAATGTAATAGAGTGACAGAGTTGATCTGTATTTTTCACTGACTGTGGAGGATCAAGTTATGTGTGAAGAACTTTTGATGTTTCTTTTCTTTCTAGGTCTGCAAGTGAAGCCTTCCATCAGATAGACATTTCTGGTGGAAGCTCAACATGGCCCCCTGCAACAAGTGATTGCAATCCAGAACAGCCATCTGAAACAAATTCTAAACCAGGAAGGAAAGGGTTGGAAAAGTTCAGTGCTTATGAACCCCATGGTGGGCTAAAGTGGACATGTGAATCAGCAAGTAACAGTTTTGCACATACTTGTGACACGTGTGGAAAATCATTTAATAGCAAGAACAGGTTGGGATTTCACATGAGATCTCATGAACTGGCAAAGGAAATTAAATGTTCAGTTTGTGAGAAAGTGTTCCCAACTTGCAAGAACTTGTATAATCACATGAGGATTCATGCCAAAGAACGCCCATATATGTGTGAAATATGCAAGAAAACATTCAGGAGTTCGTATGAATTGACAGGCCACAGGAAGATACACACGGAGGAAAAGAACCATGTTTGTGATATATGTGGCTATGCAACCATATACAAAGCTTACCTCAAGATCCATCAGAAGAGACACATTCGTGAGTTTCGTTTTAAGTGTGATGAGTGTGGGAAAGGTTGTTACACAAACTGTGAGCTTCAGGCTCACAAAAAGGTTCATACAGGTGAGAAACCTTTCAAATGTGATGCATGCAGCAAGGCATACATCCACAAACACTACTTGGTAGCACACCAGCGCTCGCACCATCCAGAGCTAAATCATGATATGCAGCCATTTGAATGTGAAACATGTGGCAAAGTATTTGCGTACAAAAAGTCACTCACAATACACATGAATGCACATATGGGTGAGAACCAGTTATATCTTTGTGACCTCTGTGGTAAGGCCATGACAAGTAATGCCTCACTGCAGATCCACCGGCGCACACATACAGGTGAGAAGCCATTCGTATGTGATCTGTGTGGTAAGACATTCAACAAACGGAGCAATCTGCGAATTCACCAGCGTACACATACGGGGGAGAAACCATATGTCTGTGAACAGTGTGGCAAGACATTTACACAGAGGTCAACTCTGGTTATACATAAACGATATCACACAGGACAGCGCCCTTACAAGTGTCACATATGTAGCAAAGACTTTGTTTCGAAGACACTGCTGAAAACACACCAGAAAAGTCATGGAATGTAGGAATACAGGTTTTGATGGAATGTGAGGTTGGAGCATTTACTGCCTTGTATGTTATCTTAATTTTGAATTTTCCTTCTCACAGCTACAGTACTCACATTTCCAGTTAGTTTTATCACCATTGCTTTCTGATACAATAAGCTACAAAAATGACAGGAACGAGCAAAACTTGTTTACTTCATCACCTCAGTTGAATCCAATTGATTATCACTAGTCTTGTGCCATTTTATTATTGTATGTGTACTGGACAGTTCTTTATAGGTTATAAAGGAATGGTGATTTCATGCATCACAGTAACAGGAGAGCATGTTACATTGCTGGGATTCCTATATGTAGCTTTCGTACTGTTTCAGATCAGTATGAAGTTTCAGGCTGTATGGGGACTCAGAAAGGTTGTGCTGTAATGAAGATATTTGTTTGAATTTCGAGCAGTATAATTAATACTTTGTATGTCGTATGCATTGTAATGTTTTGATATATTAAAATGTTTGTACAGTTATGGCGATGATACAGTTTTATATTGTTATGGATAACAACAAGGAAAATTAACAGTTTGGAGCATAAGTGAGGCCTGTGTGTGTGTGTGTGTGTGTGTGTGTGTGTGTGTGTGTGTGTGTGTGCGCGCGCGCGCGTGCGCGCGTTTGTGGGGGGAGCATGCATTTGAGTTTCTGAACATCTAGCAAGAAACACAGAATGATGATTGTTATATCATTGTTGCCAGAAGTGTGCTGGAGAGGGACAAGAGAGGGGTGGATCATGCTTGTTGGTACACACAGATACAGACCATAGATGCTGCAGTCATGTAATGTTAATTTGATAGATGCCATTTCGTTGTGCTTCCAGCAGTCAGTAAATAATGAATTAAGTCATTGTCTAGCATAACTGCATCCAACAATACATAAATAAGCAGTTAAATTATCATGTCCTCTGCACGGCCATATACATTTGTGTATGGTGGTTTAACTCATTACTTACTGGTTAAATTTTGTATTATTGACACCATGCGTTTTTACTGATTAAACACACAGTATTCAGCCAACAAATGCACTCTTATTTTGTATTTTAGATGTCATAAATTACTATGATTGTAATTTATGATGTCTAAAATAAAATAATAAGAATGCATTTGTTGGTTGAGTATTGTGTGTTACTTATTGGTTGCTGGAAGCACAACAGGTTGACATCCATGAACCTGATTACAATTAATCAATATTATGTCTCATGTAATTTTACATATATTTCCTGTTATTTTTGTGCTGTTGCATCTCATCCAGCATACCAAGTCTCTGCCAAGTACATAGCTAACCACACACCTAGTCTTTCGCTACCTTTATCACCCATACACACAGTGTACCCTACATTCCTGTGTGGGTAATCTTCTTGGAATGCTTGACCCTGAAGATGGAAGCACTACAGTCATTCAAAATGTTGGGAACTACCGACCCAACAACATAGGGTTGCAACCCAGGAGGCTTCAGTTTTCAGCAGCAGCAGCAGCAGCAGCACTGGAAGAATCTCAAATCTCACAAATATGGTTTGTGTAACATCTTGTTCTTTGAAAAAAATGCATTCATATCAGAATCTGCAGTGTAGGAGATTGCTCACATGTAACAGCTTAGAAGCTTATTTATGTGCATTTTTAGTTTCATGCACTGTTTTAACTTCCGATTAAACATAGTTGTCCGGATGATGAAAATCAGCGAGGTACTGTGGAGTGGGGATTGCTTGATTTTATGCATATGAAAGGCATGAAGAGGTGACATTTTTTGTGACAAACATATAAATTTGTTACAAATACATTTAAAGACATTGTGTATTTGAAACAATTTCATTAGCACTTGCAAGGTAGTTCTCACCTCCCACATTCCATCTGCACATGATCCAAATGCTTTGTTTTATTTTTTTTAAGTGTTTGGTTTCAAAGATGGCATTTCAACCATATGGTCGTAGATGACAGTCAAACACGGTTCTTGTCTGAAGAATATTTATGAATTAGTTTTTTTACTGTGATGGATTAACGAGGAAGGTAGAAGAGGTGGAGAGAGAGAGACTGAACAGTGCAGGCTTAGTGACAATCTGCTGTGTGTGAACCTTACAAACTGTGTTAGAGTTCATCTGTGCTAAGATCATGCTATAAATAAATAAATAAATAAATAAATACATAAGTCATTATGTATTTCAGGCATTTTGTATCCCTTATATTTGCGAAAAGTACCTATTTCTTGTTGGGTCAAGGAGAGAGGAAAGGAAATATGTGGTCTAATATGTGTTTATTTTTATGGCTGCATTTTGTAAGTGACGAGTAATTGAAATCAATGGGACCACGATCATCATTACTCACTTTTATATTGTAACATGCATGTGAAGTACTCTTAACGTTTCATTCACATTTGTGTGTAATGTGTGTGCAGAATGTAGTGCTTTGAAGTATGAAGAAATAAGGAGTGAGGCAAGTAATAGAAATGTGCACAGAGAAACTACAGTAGACTCAGTGTGAAGGTACGTGACCATGGTGTGTTACTAAATTGGCACACATATTGGACATTTTGCATTGTCATATTCTAGTCGTGTTTTCAACTTGGGAGTACCATACCTAAAGCATCCTCCTCTCTGGAACTCCATGAGTGCAGTTCTCATGATCATAATTAGTGCTGCCTCTTGCCTTGGGCATATAAGGAAGATTCCCACTAAGCATTCACAGCACAACTAAAGGAATTTTCTTTTTTTAATTTATGGTCATATACATTTATTAATTTACTTACTTGTGTGTAGCTGATCTCCTGTTTTCTCCTTCTGTATGTGTTAGGGTCACCAATCCAGACAGTTTTCTTACTAGTTTCTTTGTTACCTTTTTTTATGAAGTATATATAGCAATTGCTTTGGGTATTCATTGGAGATCCTGTTCTTTGATCTGCAGTGTGAATGACTTTTAATTCACCTGTACAGTAATCCCAGAAAGGTTATCCTTAACACAGGGGACAGGTCAGAATTCTGTGATCAGTGCGGGTGCTTTGAGTCATCTGATCAGCGTGGTGAAAGAATCCCATGATGTAATTATTTTTCACATGTCAGATTCATTTTTGAGGAGTGGTAATTGGTGCCATATTGCTTGATACTGAAATGTAGCTGATTTTTCCCTGAGTGTAACAGAAATTGCATAATATAATGAGCAAAGAAATTTATTCAGGCTTGAACATATTCATGTAAACAATTTTTTGTTGATTTTCCTCTTAATAGGAACAGCCTTTTATTTACACTTTTCCATTATTTGTACTAATATATGAGGTAGATAGTATGATGGACAGATGAACGAATATTGTAAATTATATGTCTGTATATATGTGTGTGTATGTATGTATGTATGTATGTATGTATGAAATGATTCTGTGTATCATATGGCAGAGTTGTACTACTTTGGCAATATATAGATGTCATGTTGAACACTGCTTCTTCATTGTACTGAACAGCAGTGTATGTTGTCTGATGACCAAATCATCATGCCACGAAGAATAACTGATGCACCATGAGCATGGAATTTTACATTTTCAGAATGAGCTACTTGAAAGTAATATGGGTATATAATATGATTGTACATTTCTCTTCTTTATAGGTCAGCAAATGACAGTCTTGACATCTGCACATCAATGCTCAGCCAGAAACTGAATGTGCATAAAATTTGGACAAAACCTGGAACTTATAATGACCCAGGAACTGGTAGAACAAAGTGTAAATTAATTGAAGTCCCTGTAGCTGTAGAAATGGTACCTACCACAAGAAAATGATTTGTTTGCAGTGAGCGTGGGCAAACTTTCAGGAACAGTGCAAGTCTGAAGGTCCATGAAACTATTCACAGGCAGTTCAAGTGTAACATCTGTGGCCAGCTGCTACTCACAAAGAAGATTTTAACACGGCACATGAGAACTCACAGTAATGAACGCCCATATTCATGCAGTATTTGCAACAAGACTTTCAAATTGTCATTCCAGATAAAATACCACAAGAAGATACATACTGGTGAGAAAAATTACATCTGTGATGTTTGTGGGTTTGCAGCAATCCAGAAGTCAAACAGGGAGAATCACAGAAAGAGACATTTTAATGACTTCAAGGTGAAGTGTGACATTTGTGATAGAGGCTTTTATACAAATAGTGATTTACAAGAGCACAAGAATACTCACACAGGAGCACGTCCATTTAAGTGTAACATGTGTAGTAAGTCCTTCCCATATCACAACAACCTCACAACACACAAGAAGACTCACATGCCAGGGTGGAAACGATTGGGGAAGCCATGCCAGTGTGAAATATGTGGCAAGACATTTTCATATCAGACATTCTTGTCACTGCATATAAAGTCCCATAGTGGGGAGAACCACTTTGTTTGTGATGTGTGCGGGAAGGTAGTGACAAGCAAAGACTCTCTCAGGTCTCACCGACTAATTCATAGAGGCGAGAAACCTGTGGTCTGTCTGGTCTGTGGAAAGGCATTTAACAAGAGCTACAATTTGCGTGTCCATTATCGCGCACATACAGGCGAGAAGCCCCACACCTGTGGCGTCTGTGGGAAGTCTTTCACTCAGAGTTCTACACTCATCATCCACAAACGATACCACATGGGTCAAAAGCCTTATGAGTGTGAAATCTGCAGCAAGGGGTTTGTCTCAAGATATCTCCTTAATATCCATCATAAGACACATGGCATACATCAGGTATAGAGACTGCTTCTTGATGCCAGTTGTAAGTCCAAACAAATGTCATGTGTTATAAATATCTGGGGCAGGCTTGAGGAATAACCCTTACTTGCTGTATTTAATGCATTATTAGTTCGTTCCGTGATTCAGTCCCAGGCTATGTAGGCTTGCTGGGAGTAGAGCAGTTTGGTTATTATAAGGCTTGAGGCTTTCACAGTCTATAAACATGACAAAATATATGTGAAATTGGAACTCAGGTCAAACATTTCAGGGATGTGTGAAAATTGAGTTTCCTTAACAGCAGTGCTGCTGAAGATTTAACTTGCCCACTGACACACTGTGTCAATGGGCTTGTGCTTTCTTCATTGCTTGGTGTCTAACCCACATTCACATTGAATGCAGTTGCATCTGAGGTCATATTACACCAACTTCAAGAACTGTACTTTGGTGCTTGCTACCCCAGTCTGCGGCTCATATGTCACTTGACTGTGTATGTGGCACTGAAGTCCTGCCAAATAGTTTGCTTCGTTGAACCTACATTGTCTGACCTGGCAAGAATAGTGGGTACTTTACATGAAGGGCTATGTAAATTTGTGATAATACGTCAACAAGTTAATCTTAGAATGAGAAATATTTTAGACAGAAGTTGTAGAGAAAAGCAAAACACACATTCTGTATTAAATCAATTTTTTCTGGAAATCATGCCATTTATGAAATAATGTGGAAAAATATGGTAGGCCAGACAGGTCACTGATGCTGATATAAGTGACAGTATAATACAGTAGAGAAAAGATGTGATTTTCATGCTGGATAGCAAAGGCAAGAATACAGACACACTCATATATTTTAATACTTATTATTGTTAACAGCAGTATGATATATTTTGTAGCTCGACAACAGTGCAAAGACAGTCCATTTTTGTGTTTCCATGGCATCATTTGAACACTTGAATATTGTTGACAGTGACATGTATGCTAACAATAATAGAAAGGGAATTTATTGTTGTGTTCCCATAGCAACAATGGTTATGTGAACCTGCCACAGTGTAACATTGTGCATACATTGTCTGTTTTGTTGTGTTTATGCAGATATTGTTCAGGGTGTCCTTCAACAACGATAGCCGCTGTTAACATAGTGCAGTAATGTTTCATTAAGAAAAACGCTCTTGAAGTGTTGCTTTAAAAGCATACCGTTGGTTGATAACAATATGTACTTTATAAAGTTTAGTCATTAATGATGGTTTAATATATCATGACTTATTTTATGTGGCTGTACAATGCATAGTGTTGGCATTGACTCCAGCTATGTAATAATGGTAACTTAGTTTGCTTGGGGGTCTTGGATGGACTTAAAAATTATGTAACACAGTGTTAATATATACATATATATATTTTTTCTAGGTGGCTACCTGATGGCATCATTCTTGTAGAATGTCCCAGAAGCTCTGCTGTACAAAAAGAAGCTTCCATACACTCTGCCATACATATGGAAAAGGCACGTGATGTGGCTTCGGGAAATAACAGACCATTTGGTACTGCAGCATTTCCCTGTTCGCTCTGTACTAGAGTGTACAAGAGCCAGTACACGCTTAATGTTCACATGAAACTGCACATATCTCCAAACAAGTTTCAGTGTGCAGTTTGTCAAAAGGTGTATCCAAGGATGCACAAGCTTAAGAAGCATATGGTGTCACATACCTCAGAACGTCCATATGCATGTGACCTTTGTAACTTGAAATGTAAGAGAATTGCAGAACTTGTAGCACATAAGAAACGTCATTCTGGGATTAAGAGTTATGTGTGTGATGTGTGTGGCTATGCATGTGCTACTACCACAATTTTGAGAGGCCATAGACGGAGACATTTTCAAGAATACAGATTCAAGTGTGAGTTTTGTGGGAAAGGTTTTTACACAAATGTTGACTACCAAGGACACTTGGGTGGGTACCACAGAGGAGAAAAGCACAAGTGTGAAACATGTGGAAAAGAATTCCCAGAGAAGAAGAAACTGGTAGCTCACAGAAAAGTTCATGATCCTGAGAGAAAATGCTTCCCATGTCAAACATGTGGGAAAAGCTTTTTCTTTAGGACCACATTCTTGAAACATATGCGGTCACACAGGGGAGAGGCCAGCTACATATGTGAGATTTGTGGGAAGACTTTGACAAGTGGAATGTCCCTCCAAACACACAGACGTACCCACACGGGTGAGAAACCCTTTGTGTGTGACATTTGTGGCAAAGCATTCAACTCAGCAAACTACCTGAGGGTTCACAAGCGCACTCATACAGGTGCAAAACCTTATACCTGCAAAGAATGTGGCAAGGGATTTACACAATGCTCAACACTTTCAATTCACATGCGCTACCACACAGGGGAGCGACCATACAAGTGTGAATTGTGTGGCAAGTCATTTATTACTAAGACTCTGCTGAACACACATATCAAGAACCATGACTGAGTGCACTGCAGTGCCTCTGAGTGTACTCCTACTGCAGTTGCCATCAGCATGTGTTGATTCAGACAGGGTGTTTTAACTGACTGTAAACTGAATGTTAATCATAGCCGCCATGCTCTCCCAGAATGTTTAATTGTATTATTCACCACATTTTCTTTCTGAAACAACCTTGTATCTTTTGAGAGTGAATATTGTACAGTACTCTAGATGCAATTTTGTGTATAAATTTGACATCAATAGTGACATCAGTCATGGGTATGCTTTACAAGTGTGTGCTGTTGAATTGTTTTGAACACATTTTCATGTGAGGTTCCCTTCATTTGAGGACTGTGGATGTAGTTTATGGTGTATGATATCTTCTCCGACCGTCTAGCAGGATTAGGCAAAATAATCATTTTATTTGTGTTTGTAGCCATTAGTGTATATGTTCAGTCTTTTTATTGCGTGGGATTAAGCACATTTTCTTTTGATACAACACAACTTTTCCTCAGCATTTTTTTTTTATAATTTGACATATTCAGGATTTAATCTTACTTCTGAACCTGCTTCTAATAATTTTGTGTGAGAAATGTGGCACTAACCAGTGTTGTACAAGGAACTTCCATATTATGGGCTTAGAGTTTGGCAGTGAATATTGCCATGAAAGTTGTCTGAGATGCCAAGTTATGTAGTCTTGTGTGTAGGTACCAGATTTTCAAAGATGAGCACTTTTTCTGTTCTGTAGATGGTTCCTCTGAAGCATTGCTGTGTATGTGACAGGCTATGTGGTATCATGTATCAGAGGATTACATTCTTACAGTGAAGTTTTATACATATATGTGTATATATAAAAACCTGTCCAAAATTTTTTATTGCTGATAATTTTCATGAAATTACATTTTTATATTCATTTATTTGGTACAGTATGGAGTAATGATTCATATTTATGTAGTATGTTCTGTCAGTTGTCTTGTGCTTGTATTCTTTGAGATGATTCCTGTGCATTATGTTAGAAATTCTCATGTAAGTTATATGTAGTCTGACATTAAATTGAACAATTTTCTTCAGTGCAATGAAGAGAAACATTTCAATTCTACCTTGACCCATGCTTGTTTTTGTTTCTGATGAGTTTGGATTTTGGGAAATCGCATAAAGAATATGTATGGGTTTTAATGACATAACTTATGGTTTCTCCCTGTGATACAACACGGGAACAGACTAGTGCCAAATTATCGAATATTCTGGATTATCGGACAGTACCTATGCTGACCTACATTCCTATAGGTAATTTTTTGTTGCTGCTCCTATAGTTGAGCTCTACAACTAATCAGAGGGGTACTGCATTTAAATATCTCCTTCATCTGCTGGTTCTGGATCATTGTGATCCTCTTCTGTGTTTTCTGGAGTCTTCACAGCTGAAGATGTTGATGGAGTAAGAGACAAGGGGTTAGGAAATACCACAGCGGTTGATGTATAGACACTCTTGGAGGCGTTTGTGAACATGTCCCTTAGATCTGTATGTGTCATTGATGATTTTTGTTTTTTTGGTAAAAAGCAGAACTTCTGGTCTTGGGGCTACTCTCCTCAAGTGCTGGATCATCAGGATTTCTGTATTATTGGACATATACGTATATCATTCCTCTGTGTAGATACTGTGTATCCCAAATTGCAGATGGGTTTGCCTGTGTGCAATGGAAGCATTTTAGTTTCACGGTGTTCAATAAGTCAGGCAGCAACAAATTCTTATGTGTACCTATGAATACATTGTTGTCCTGTGGGATATGTGCAATATTAGGTACACAAAATATTCAGCTCTAGAAGATCACAAATATGCCTTATTTACAGTTCTGTAATATTCTGTTATTTGACTTATAAAAATGAAATTGAATGTTGCAGTTCAGTGATTCGGAGTGATCATGTTAGAGAGGTTGCAGGCTGGCTCAGTTCTTGACATGGAGACTGACTGTCCAGACTGGGAATTTTGTGACTTATGTCAATATCTGGAAGCAAAAGCCAGGATACTCCTTCAGAGTAGGCCATGTTAGATGCTTTCCGCTTCATATGCATTTTGAAGTCAGCCTACCATTTGACATTGTCTAATGTGTACTACTGTAAAAGATGTTAAACAGCCCAATGTTCAGGTCACATGAGACTGATGCAAGAAGGGTGAGAAATGAAAGTAAATATATACTGGCACCTGACAGTGATTACCAGCTTACATGGTCAGAATGTTAAGATGTGAATCACAGCTCTTGTTCAGGTGTATCTATTTTTTGGAACTGAACTGTTAATTATACAATACTTCTGAGTGTGAATAATATATTAAAGTTGATACGTGCTGTGATTAACCATTCCTTACTTGTGTGACTCCTTTTGTAGTACTTTACTACTACGTTTCATATTTACTTTTAAAATACATGGCATCAGTTATTTCACATAATATCTAGGGCTGTTCTCTGCTTTGTGCATTGCTTTAACCTATGCAACAGGATCAGCACAAGATTTCCCACTCATATTCCATTCAAATATCAGGATGGAGTATGGTGGAAGTATACGAAGACAAAACTAAAAACAGTATATATTTGCATGTCATGACCGCAGGACAGTACAAAATTATTAGGACAGGTAATAAGTCCTGAAAGAATGCATCAGGTTTCAAATATTTTGGAATATCACTAACAGATCTAAATTGCATTCAGTATGTAATTAGGAGCAGATTAAGTCTGAAGAATGCTTGCTGTCATTTATTTTAGAACTTCATGTCATCCTATCTGCAACCTAAACACACAAATATTGAAATCTGCTTGCCTGTATGTCAGGTATGCTGGATATGTGGGGCATGACAAAGTTGGTGAGGTGGTATCGATTACTGGTAACATGTTTCTGAAAAACTAGCATATCTGATTGCACTACAAATCTTCAAATTACTGTGCAGTTCTGATGATATATGATTGTTAAATACATAAATTGTAAGAAATACATTTAAAGTTATAGACCTAACTGCATACATTAAATATTTCATTACCCTTGTGGTTTGCAACTCAACATATTTTCCCAGAAAATGGTATGTTGCACCCTCACATTTACATCACTGTTCCCAGAACCACATCTTCAATATTCCTCAGTCTGCAGGGCCAGAGAAAGGAAAATTGGGTGGTACAAAACTGTGATGGAATGTGAATTGTTCAGTGATTTGAAATTAGTGTTATGGAACCGTGTTTATAACTTCATGATAATAGTACGTTTTAGAAGCAAGCCTGAAGTTGGGAGTCAGTCCCGTCCCTAAACATAGTGTTGTATTTGTTAAATTTGAATTCGTTAGGCAGTGAAAAAATATTCCTATTGTTTTCTGTGAGCATTAAAAATAGTCTGTCACATGATGAATATAAACCACGTGTGTTTGAGAACAGAATGCTGAGGTGAGTGCATGGATCTGAGAGGGAGAAAGGACAGGAGCCTGTAGAATATAGCTTCATTATTGGTACTTCTCACCAGATATACTTGGGCTGATTAGTTGAAAGAGGATTGGATTAGCAGAGAATGTAGCGCATATAGGAGGGAAGGCCTACAAAGGTTCTGTCAGGAAATGTGAAAGAAAGGGACCATTTGGAAGACCTAGATATAAATTTGAGGGTAATATGAAACTGGATGTTGACTGGGTTGATATGTGTTATGAACCTGACAGGCAATCTGTTGAATTATATGTAGCTGTCATATAACAGTTGTTAACACTTTACAGTGTATTAGGGGATACTGTCTTTGTATATATGTGTCATATAACAGTAGTTAACACACTACAGTGTGTTACTTGATACTGTCATTATATGTAGCTATCATATAGCAGCAGTTAACACTCTGTAGTGTATTAGTTGATACCGATATCCAACAGCAGCACAAACATCATACCTCAGTGAGAAACCATTTGTATGTTTTCTGTGTGTGTTTGTGTGAAGGCATCCTGTTGGTTGAGGTACATGTAGATGGTCCAGACAGAACAGGAGTCTGTTGTAATTCCCTCTACAAATATCATTCGCCTTTTGTACATTAGAAGAATCTGAATTCGCGGCTGTTTCTTTTCACAAATACATGACGCAGTCTTCTAAAGTTAGTCTACAAGATGTAAAGCTTGACTTGGAAATCATTCTTGAATGGTGGATGATTAAAAAGAATTTTCCTTTTTCAGCATAGTAAATGAGTAACTTAACTAAACTCACTTATCGATGTAACATAGTGTTCTTTCATAACCTAATAGTTGCTGAACTACTGAAAAAATTCCTCATGTGCCATAAGAGAACCTTGTTTCATTACTGTGCTGACAAGAACCTGCTATTAGTCTCTAACATGTCAGAGTCTTGCGTGAGTAAGCAAATATTAATGTAGTCATGATTAATGTGAATGGCGTTATTGGTGTATTGATATTAATTTAAATTGTCCTGGTTGGAAAGTCACTCGTCACTGTCATACTTGAAGATGGGACGAACATGCTGTTGCACAACACAACCTGTCCATTGACACTGCAACTTCCCAGAAGAGTAGAGGCTATGTACATAACAAATTTGTGGTACGGTGCAGTCCACGCAGTAAGATTTGTTTGCGAATTTAGGACCTTTCCAGCATCTTCATTTCACATGTAAGGTGTATATATAAAACCGTGCACTGATGTTGGTGATAGTTTTGCTGTCTTTATGTGAATTACTGTGAAGCCAGCTTTACATTTTGAACAGCATTGTAGGATAGAACATATTTTTCCCAGTGACAGAATGTGAGTAAAGATAAACTTGAAGTAAGTGCAGCACAGACTCTTCACTTATTTCTTGCCTTGTGTGACAGAATTCTATATGTTTTGTTTATTTATGGCTTGTTGTGGTGTGGTATAGTGCTATCCAGTGGCAGGGGTCATGTAGTGAAGAGGAATGTTTGGAGAAAAAAGAGTTGAAACCACAGACTGATTGATGTTTCCTGTCTTTATTGTTTAATGCAATAAGTGACTACTGATGATGGTATGGCTTTACCAAAACACATAGCTACACAAGCATACAAGGAATGAAATTGTGTTTGAAAAAAAATACAGTGATATACACAGATACAACATTAAGCTCAAATATTTAGTTCATGTTTGAAGGTGTGGTAGTTTTCTGACTACTTTGATGGCTTTCTTATTAGGTAGGGATTGTTACTAGTGCTTCAGTTTCATTTAAGGTGACCTCTTGCTTGTTTTTGGTGCAAAATGTAAGTCTTTTCTGCTCATATACCTGTAATGGTTGTTAACACAGTGCAGCAATGTTTCATGAACAGCTTTTTGAGGTACATTTATTTGGCTGATAATATGATACTTACTGGTTGATAATTGATTACATAATGGCAGATTTTGTACTAAAATACACTACCATTTTAGTGTAGCTTGCACTTGTGTAAATACTGGTAAATGGATTGCTCTTTGGAGCATTTTTACATACCTAGTAATTTATTACAGAGTGAGTAACACCATGGTAATATATCTGTCATCTTTCTAGGTGCATACCGGATGGTGTCATTCTTGTAGGAATGCCCGACAGTGCTGCTATACAAAGAGAAGACATCACGAACTGTGCTATAGTTATACAGAATGTTCGCAGTTTGGCTTCAGGGAATACGTACCAGTGTGTTAGTGGGGATTTCCCATGTTCAGTGTGCAGAGAGATATGTGACAGCCAGTATGCCCTGGATATCCACATGAAACTGCATGCATCTCTAAAAGAGTTCCGTTGCACAGTTTGTCAGAAAGTGTACCCAAAAATGTACTCATTGAAGAAGCACATGGTATCACATACCTCAGAACGTCCATATGAATGTGACATTTGTCATGTGAAATGTAAGAGGCGCCAAGCGCTTGTAGCACATAAAAAGTGTCATGAAGGGATCAAGAGTCACGTATGTGATATGTGTGGCTATGCAAGTGGTTCAGCAAGAAACCTGAAACGCCACAGACAGAGGCACTTGAAAGAATACAGTTTCAAGTGTGAGCTTTGTGGGAAAGGTTTTTACTCAAGTACTGAGTATCAAGAACACATGGGTGGGTACCACAGAGGGGAGAAGCATAAGTGTGAAACATGTGGGAAGGAATTCCCAGAGAAGAGGGGACTGGTACGCCATAGGAAAATTCATGATCCTGAAAGTAAATGCTTCTCATGTGAAACATGTGGTAAAAGCTTTTACTTGAGGCACAAACTCTTTAACCATATGTGGTCCCACAGAGAAGAGGCCAAGTATATCTGTGATGTCTGTGGGAAGGCACTATCAAGTAGTAAGTCACTGCGAGCACACCAGCGTACCCACACAGGTGAGAAACCTTTTATTTGTAGCTTTTGTGGCAAAGCATTCGGTTCTTCTATGTACTTGAATGTTCATAAGCGCAGTCACACAGGTGTGAAACCGTACACCTGTAAAGACTGTGGCAAGGGTTTTGCACAGTGTACAACACTGTCAGTTCACATGCGCTACCACACAGGGGCGCGACCATATAAGTGTGACTTGTGTGGCAAGGCATTCATTACCAAGGCACTAATGAACACCCACATCAAAAGCCATGACTGAAGTCTTCACAATGTGTTTGATTTTGGCTCTGCTGCAGTTACAATCATCCCTTCTTTACATAGAAAGCCTTATGTAACAAGGAACCTGAACATATTCTGTAGGTGTGGTGAATATGTACTTGTTCATTGAAGAAATATCATTGTGGTTTGAATGCTGAAGATCTGTGTGAGGCACCATTCCACCCTGTGAAGTCAGGGTAACCGTTCCATTCTGGAATGTGAATATGAATATGAATCAGGTGAATGGGTATGGAATTAACCCAAAGTCTGTCAGGTAATGAGCATTTATTTTGTGTACTGTTTTTGTAATCAAGAGTTTAAATTAAATAATCATTCAGTGTAATTACAGAAACAATTATAAGTTATGTGCTTCTAATTTTGTGTCAGTCAAGCCTACACCTGTAAGAAATGCAATACTAGAATATGTCTGTCTTTCTGTGTGGCACAACAAGGCGTTCATCCCATAGCCTTCTTTTTCCCAGTTTCTCAATGTTATTGTTAGATATTTGGTATGACTGTTTCAATGAGAAATTACACATTTACAAGGCCTGTACCTACAGAGGACAAATCAGATCGAGAAAAACAATGTAAACATTCGTCCATTTCCCTGTTGGTACTTAAACACATTTTCACAATGTCCAGCCAGTAGAAGGCTACACATGCTGTAGACAGTGGGATCATTAGAATAATTTCTCTTTATAAGGACATGGCACTTTGGTTCCTCAGATGTGTGTTAGTACATTTTTTAAGTCTTCTTGTGTCTGTTGTCTGTAGGTGACTTTTCTCCCTTAACTTACGTTTGTGCAGTTTCTGTAATTGGCCCTCAGGCTGTTGAATCAGCATGTGAATAAACTTGGACCATCATCATCATCATCATTCAATTTGTGTTTATTAGCATTATATAACAAAAGGCAGAATGCATTTCTTGTTTGTAGTATACGTTCTATTGTGTTAAAATCATTGCATGAAGTGTTCAGTGAATCAACTACAAATCCTGCATGTTTCCTTAGAGGCTGTACTTATTTGTTTCTGTGTATAGCATATAATATCAGTCAAACAATTATCCCAAATACAGAAAATTAAAACAAAAAATGCTTCATGTGCACTGTTCTTGTATTGTGTTACGAGAGGTACCAAATATGACACACTGTTTCCTGTAGTTGAGGGTTTAATGCTTTTCTTTATACTTGAATGTTCCTTGCCTCAAATAGTCGCCATACCACTGACTTTTTGTGATATTTATTAGTGTCTGCCAGTAAATGCCAAGATAGTTCTTCAAAAGTGGCCACAGCTACTTCCTTGCATATGCTTTACAATTTACAGTCAACCTACCCATTTCTTGCCATGTAATGTATGAAGTTAAAAAGCACTGTTGACCTTCAATTTCCCATGAGATCATATGCTCATCTTTAAAATGTACTGGCGAATGACCTAGCATGTGATATGCTGATCTCTTTGTGTTTAGTTGGTAGCAATTTAACTGTCCATGCTAAGTCAGAAAACTCATTCCATCTAGAGATATTTTTGGCATTTAAATCCATCTCCTGAAGGTTAAATAATGCAATATTCATTTCACTTCAGACTGATGTAGGAGGGTTGGGAAGTAAAAGGCAGTAGCAGCACGTAACACTGTTTTTCATTTTTTGTGGTGCAGATATTTAAGATGTGATTTGCAGCTCATGTTCACATGTTCATTAATTTCAGAGAACCAGACAGATTGAGAAATTTACAATGATTTGTGTACCACTTGTTAGTCAATATGAGAATGATTGATGCAAAATATATATGTGTGTGTGTATATATATATATATATGTTTATAGACTTGCAAATGTAATTCCATCATGTGTATTTTCATGCATTAGAAGATCAACAGGCACCATTTTATAAGTCTCCTTGGACTGGAAATGCAATTTGAAGTGGAATTTTTTTGTTTCTGAATGCAGTTCTGAATCCTTTATAACACATCACTAGTCTCCTTGAAGCACAGACAGTGTACCTCACCAAACAACCATTTTGTCTTTTGTATGTGTGATGGTGTTGTGCTGAGTATTTGCTGAATGGTATCAGTTGTTATTTGAAGGCATTCCATGCAGTGATGTCACATTGCATTTGTAAGTACTGTGTAGTCAGCAGGAACCTGAATTCATGATTTTCTTTGTTCCACAAATTAAGGCGTAATATTTTAACAGTTATTAAACATTTGGCCTAACTTAGACATCACTGCTTACTGGTGATATGTTTTCAGAGTTTTCATTTTTCAGCACTAGTGTATGGATAACACATTCATTAGCTAAGTAACAAACCAATGATCTCACCCCACAGAGCAGAGACCTTCTTGATAAACTGATATTCTGTGAGCTACTCAAGATATTCAGTGCCTTTTATGGTACATGAAAGTTCATTGTCATGTTCACAAGTACTAAGAACTGATACCTATCCATAGTAGTATATGGGTGAGAAAACATTTATAGTCTATATTTAAAACACTGTACTGTTCAGTTCTGGTAACTAGTGACTTGGAAGGTATTTAAGGAATGTGGGCAGGATGGGGTGGGTATTTGCCTGGTGAGCGTGTATGACTCAGCAACTGTTATCTGTGCAAAAAATTTATCACATTATATCAGTGACTGTGCTGGCTCCTAATGGTCTAGTGGCTGATGTTTTTGGGACTGGGTTTTTTTCACTGCCATCTCATGCCATAAAATATGCCCAAGCCTTATACCTTCTGCCTCCCTTTTCGTTCATCTTTCCCCACTTCCTCACCCCACAAGTTCCAAGATAACAGGAACTGGACTGTAAGCATTTTCCAGTTAGTTAAATTGTATGGGAAGAGAAGCACCTATAGAAGTATGAAAACTGTCACTGTGAAGCTAACATCACCATGATGTGACAACACATTAAAATTGAATTTGCCACCATTATTAAAGTTATGCTACCACACTTATGAAAACTAGGAAATTAGGCTATTTCAAGTTACCCTAGCAACAAATTGTAGAGTGTTAACATGTATGAATATATTTCTTAGTTTTTCATAAGTGTCTAGTGGCCTGTCACAAATGAGTAAGCAACGGTTAAGGTGTTGGTGATATTTGAGTTTGGATATGTGAAGTGTAGTTACGAGTGTTATCGAATATGACCTAGTTTGCAAAGATTTTGATAGTTTTCTTTTAAAAATAGTTACCTAGATCAGAACTGATCAGCCTTTTGTGTGGTACAGACAACTGTAGTTTTCTTCTAAAAATACTTACCTAGACAGAACTGATCAGCCTTTTGTGTAGTACAGACAACTGTGGAAAGATCTGGTCTGTATGTGAGCAACATGAAATTAAATACACAGAACAAAGAATTGATAACTATCAGTGTAATTTTATGTACAGTTTTACCTGTGTATGTTTCTACACATTGTGTGCAATAAAAGTACAGGATATGGATAATAATAAGAAAAATGTATATGAAATGCAATTAACAACATAGGCTAAGGTTTTGCTACTTTTAGCACATTTTTACAAAGTCAGTCAGTAATGTAACGTATGACTCCATTAATAAACAACGTGTAATTTTTCAAGATTGCTTTGATCTTCTATCTTTCTCTGCCAGGGAAAGGGTTAAAAGACTTGTCTGTCATTTCAAATGCCATTTGGCAGGCAGTGTTACACTGTGTTGTCGGGAACATGTTGCCTGCAAGCAACAGGCTGAGCAGCCTGACCTAGATTATACCCACGTAGACCAGTCCATTAAAATTACATCCAGGAGCTCTAATTTGAAACCACCAAGCTAACACAAGTAGTCATTTTACAGTTGCAGTATATGTGACTGCTTTAATTTACTGCAAAAACTATAAATCATAAGGCACATTTGACAGAACTTCATCCCTGTATGCTTCCTATTGATTTCAAGCATGTTGAGCAGCAAAGTAATAAGACTGATTATGGGTACATAATATGTTACCTCGTTATTATGAGTAAACTTTCAATAAGTAGTTACGTTCCTGAATTGCAAGCATTCAGATGGTTGAAGAGCCATGATTTGACAAGGCTTTGCGTGAAATTGGCAGTTAGAGAAACCACATTTAGTACCAACACTCATCACAACCAAAGTTGCATGCTCCTTGAATAAACACAAAAGAGTGTATGTAATAACATTAGATGGAAAATACAAATATAAAAGTGTATCACAAAAAGTCAGACGAATAAAACTGCTGGAACCACAAAAACTGTTCTGGATGCCAGTACAACTCTACCCTCAAGAAACATGGATCTCATTTTTGAAGCAGTTAATTTTTCCCATATGTACATAAATTAAGAACCATGTCTTAATATTTCGCATCTTCCTTGTATTTTACATCACTATGTATTAAATTCCAATAAAATGCACTTGTTAGGCAGTGTATCTACTCATACTTGTACACACACACACACACACACACACACACACACACACACACACACACACACACACACACNACACACACACACACACACACACACACACACACACACACACACACACACACACACACACACACACACACACACACACACACGTGCGCGCGCGCACACCTTATTATTTTACGTCATACTTTCTCCGATGTGTTTCACCTCTGATTCAGCCATTATCAGGGAGGTACTAGTCAGGGGCTTACACATGGTATATATTTTTTCATTAAAAGTGCCACTTGTGTATCCTTCCATGTACAAGATATTGTGGTACTAGACACAGATTGGACAGTTCAACATTGGTCCTAAGTATGTGTGTGTATTAATACACATAAGTATTACACATAATACACAAACATTAGTAATTAATAATTCAAGCTTTGATTTTTAAAGAATATTAAGATCCAAATGTAATGAGATTAACATTTTTTTTTCATGTGGCACTTTTGGCCCATTTTCGGGTTGTGGCTTTCCCTATTCTTGGGACTTCATGATCACACTCATTTAGACACACGATACTCAGTAGGACTCTCTGGATGAGTGATCAGCCTGACGCAGAGACCTCTACCTGACAACACACAACACTCACAGGAGACAGACATCCATGCCCCTGGTGGGATTTGAACCCACGATCCAGCAAGCGAATGGCCGAACACCCATGCCTTAGACCGCATGGCTAATGGGATTGGCTTTTTTAACATTTAATTTTCCTAAATCTTTATTTTACTTGTTACCTCCTCATATACATACAGTTGCTGTTGATCTGGTGTGGAAATATTTCGTTAGAAGCTTTCTGAGACACTGCTTTCAAAATATTTATTTGGCTGGGGTAACAAATTGGTGTCATATTTACCAGTTGAAGTTGATTACATCATGGCAAACTTTGTACTGTAAACAGTTATCAGTATTTGTGTTGCTTGTATTTGTGTGAATAATGGTGAATGGATTACTGGTCAAAGCATTTTAACAGAATTTGATTACAGATCGAGTAACATCATTGTAATATATCTGTCTTCTTTCTAGGTTGATACGTGATGGTGTCATTCTTGTACAAATGCCTGACAGCGCTGGTATACTGAAAGGAGACACCATGAACTCTTCTATAATACTACAGAATGTTTGCAGTTTGGCTTCAGGCAACACACACCAGATTGTTAGTGGAAATTTCCCCTGTTCATTGTGCAAAGAAATATGTGAGAACCAGTTTGCATTGGATATCCACATGAGACTGCATGCATCTCCAAAAGAGTTCCGTTGCACAGTTTGTCAGAAAGTGTACCCAAAAATGTACTCATTGAAGAAGCACATGGTATCACATACCTCAGAACGCCCATATGCCTGTGACATTTGTAACATGAAATGTAAGAGAAGTCATGAACTAGTGGCACATAAGAAACGTCACACAGGAGTTAAAAGCCACATATGTGATATTTGTGGCCATGCAAGTCGTTCAGCAACAAATCTGAAAGAGCACAGACAGAGACATTTACAAGAATACAGATTCAAGTGTGAACTTTGTGGCAAGGGATTCTACACAAATGCTGAGTATCAGGGACACATGGGTGGGTACCACAGAGGGGAAAAGCACAAATGTGAAATGTGTGGGAAGGAATTCCCAGAGAAGCATTATTTGGTACGTCATAAGAAGATTCATGACCCAGAAAGGAATACAAAACGCTTCCCATGTGAAACATGTGGGAAAGGCTTTTTCTTTAAGGGCAAACTTTTGAAACATATGCGGTCCCACAGAGGAGAGGCCAACTACATCTGTGATATCTGTGGGAAGTCATTGTCAAGTGCAGTTTACCTCCGTACACACCAACGTACTCACACGGGTGAGAAGCCCTTTATGTGTGACATTTGTGGCAAAGCATTCAACACATCTGACTATTTAAGTGTTCACAAGCGCACTCACACAGGTGTGAAACCTTACACCTGTAAGGAGTGTGGCAAGCGTTTTACACAGTGTTCATCGCTGTCAGTTCATATGCGCTACCACACAGGGGAGCGACCATACAAGTGTGAATTGTGTGGCAAGGCGTTTGTTACCAAGACACTGCTGAACACACACATCAAAAACCATGACTAAGTGCATTGCAGTGTTTCTGATTCTATTTCTACTGCAGTTACCATCATCATATGCTGATTCAGTCAGGGCATTTTAACTGGCATGTAAACTGACATTAATCAGAGCCCACCATGCTGTCTTCAAAAATTACTTTTAGTAGCTAACTGAGGATAGCATTTTCTGTGAACCAGGTACCTTGTAATATGATCAGGTTCATTACTGTTGACTTTACATTTTATATAAGTGTAAGAAAATCCTGTGAAATATGGTGACAGTTTTGGTTGTGGTTAGAACACTGTGATTGTTGTTTCATAATTAAAAATGTTTTACACAGTTCTGTGTTGTAGACTGCTGTGTGTGTTGGGCTATGCATATCAGTTGTGATTTCCTACATCCTCTCAATCCTTTACATGTGACATTCAAGATAAGCATTTTTGTTTGCTTTTGTGATTGCCAAGACTCTTTTAAGGTGCTTGTAAACTGAATTTTCTATTCATGCCTCATTTTTATTACACTACTCATTATATTCTAATATCACTCCATGTGACTATTAGTGTTGATGCAAGTTATGAGGTTTTGCAGCGGTGTAGACAAGGAAATTGCTCCTGTAGGATACAAAATTCAATTGCTAATTGGACCTCACTGTTTCTTTGCAGCATAGTGTTCTCATCTTCAAGGATTAAATTGTTGTAGGACATTTCAAGGTAATTTTCTCACTCTTTGTAGATGTATGTTGTGAATGATCACCCAGAAGAAAGTAATTCCTTTAAGTGTAGATGCTTGGAATTCTGCAGGATCATCATTCTCATTTGTGTTTGTGTTTCTTTACTGATTGTGTGATATTTAACTGAGAGCGTAGGTTGTTTTGTGTGTGTGTGCGTGTGTGCGTGCGTGCGTGTGTAGATAGGCTGATGATTACTAATTAGAGAATGAAAGAAATGGAAGGATGTGAACATGGCTTACACTGAGTACTACAAAGAATTTCCTGTAATCTGGAAACCGATACTCCACAAATCCTGGTAGTCAGCATTTGAGGAAAACAGTCCAATGTCCAGAAGTTTTGGCATCTGTAACATCCTACCCCATTGTTTCCTACATCACCATTATCATCTTCAATTATATAGACTCACTGATCCACAGTCTTCCTGGTCCTTCAGCATCTGTACTAGAAATTTAAAAGAGACTCCACAAAATATAGAAGGGGTCCTTGATGTCCCTCAGCCAGTATCTGTAGTAGATATCCAAAAGGAATAATGCTGTAAATAGTGTGCAGCCCAAATACAGGAGTAGATTAATGATCTGGCATCCCTTGTATCGTGTGGGTGCCAGACTAAAGCAATTTTACGGTGTGTTGCCATGGCCTGAAAGGCTCCGTAAACTACATAAAACCTGAGTAAGGGAAGTCAGTTTACAATCATAATTCATATTGTTGTATACAAATAGAATGCTTTAACAGTTATAATCTGTTGTTTAGTCAGTATTTTCCAGTGAATTTTTCATTGTTACACATGTTGATATTTTCAGCGTAGGGACTCATTGCTTGAAGAGTGTAAAGTGATTATATGTTATCCCACTGTTCCAACAGTCAAATTATACAGGTACTGTTTCAACTATTGCAACCTGCAGCTAGATGAGCCTCTGTGTCTCTTTGCACTGACTGGTACCTTCTTCCATAATTATGCAGCCACCACACAGGCTGTTCTCCAATTTTGGTGTGCCCAGTTTGGCCATGCCTCGTGTTGAAACTGCTGCAACATCTTGCCGTTTATTACAGTTACCATGCTAAAGATGAATGAAGCAGAACGTGAAGCTTCATGTAGTTGGAGTTTGGGTGGGGGTGTGTGGCATATTGTGCTATTCAGTGGTAGTGGAATGTGTTGAAAAAAATGCTAGGAGGAAACCAATGGGACAAGGCCACTCAGACTTTGTCTTTGTAGTTGCAATTGTGGGGGTGTTATGACTGTTTTAGTGGCTTTCAGGATATGCAGGAATGTTTCCTAGGGCTCCAATTTCCTTAAAATTGCTGTATATTTGGTTACATTACAGTGTTAGCTCCTCATGTACCTGTAGTGTTTGGTAGTATGGTGCAAGAATATTTCATTGGAAGCATTATGAGATTGTGCTATCAAAATATATATATGACTGATAATATGTTGTGATACTTACCAGTTGATGGTTGATTACATCATGGCTGATTTCATACTACAATATGTTATCAATAATAGTGTGGCATGTACTAGTGTAAATAGTGGTGAATGGGTTACTGGTTGAAACACTGAGAATATTGTAAAAGACTGAGTACCACCATGGTAATAATCTGTCTTCTTTCTAGGTGGATACCCGATGGAGTCATACTTGTACAAATGCCTGACAGCTCTGCTATACAAATAGAAGACTCCATGAACTCTGCTATAATTGTGCAGAATGTTCACAGTTTGGCTTCAGGGAATACAGATCAGTTTGGAAGACAAACCTTCCCATGTTCACTGTGCAAAAAGATATATAAGGATCAGTATGCATTGTACATCCACATGAGCCTGCATACATCTCCAAAAAAATTCCATTGCACAGTTTGTCAGAAGGTATGCCCAACAATGCACAAGCTAAAGAAGCACATGGTGTCGCATACCTCGGAACGACCTTATGCATGTGACCTTTGTAACATGAAATATAAGAGAAGCCATGAACTTGTCGCCCATAAGAAACGTCATGCAGGGGTTAAGAGTCACATATGTGATATTTGTGGCCATGCAAGTCGTTCAGCAACAAATCTGAAAGAGCACAGACAGAGACATTTACAAGAATACAGATTCAAGTGTGAACTCTGTGGCAAGGGGTTCTACACAAATGCTGAGTATCAAGCACACATGGGTGGGTACCACAGAGGAGAGAAGCACAAATGTGATATATGTGGGAAGGAGTTTTTAAGGAAGCATTATTTGGTACGTCATAAGATTATTCATGACCCAGAAGGAAGTGCAAGACGCTTCCCATGTGAAGCATGTGGGAAAAGCTTTTTCTTTAGAAGTGAACTCATGAAACATATGCGGTCTCACAGAGGAGAGGCCAACTATGTCTGTGATATCTGTGGGAAGGCTTTGACAAGTAGCGCATCCCTCCAGACACACAGGCGTATTCACACGGGTGAGAAACCCTTTATGTGCGACATTTGTGGCAAAGCATTCAACACGTCCAAGTATTTAAGTGTTCACAAGCGCAGTCACACAGGTGTGAAGCCTTATACCTGCAAAGAATGTGGCAAGGGTTTTACACAGTGTTCGTCGCTGTCAATTCACATGCGCTACCACACAGGAGAGCGACCATACAAGTGTGAATTGTGTGGAAAGGCATTTGTTACCAAGACACTGCTGAACACACACATCAAAAACCATGACTGAGTGCATTGCAATGTTTCTGATTCTACTTCTACTGCAGTGGCAATCAGCATGTGTTGAGTTAGTCAGTGTATTTTATCTGGGGTGTAAACTGACATTAATCAGAGCCTCAATGCTGTCTTCAAAAATTACTTTTATTAGCTAACTGAGGATAGCATTTTCTGCGAACCATGTACCTTCTGTGTATAGTTATGTTTGTTATGATTTACTTTACATTTTATTTGAGAACATTTTGTCAAATATGATTTCAGTCATTGATATATTTATAAATGTATGATTGCTGTTGGATAATTAAAATTACTTGACACATTTCCATTTGGAAGGCCCTTTGATGTACAGGGCTATGTGTATCATTTGTGATTTACCACATCCTCTCCATCCTTTGCATGTGGCATGCAAGGTAACATTTCAGTTTTCTTTTGTGAATACTAACAGTTTTTCTAAGCTGCGTTTTTATAGACCGATTTTTCTATTCATGGTTCATCTTTTATTTCATTGTTGATTATACTGTTGCCTGAGCTGTTCATAAATGTGGATGGAAATTGTAAGGTTTTTGCAGCAGTATAACTAACTACATAGAGCAGAGTCCTTCTTGAGAAGCTGACAGGTGCTCAGCTAGTCAAGAAATTCCCCGCATTTTATGGAAACCAAAAGTTCATTACTGCATTTACATGAGCCCACCACCTGTCCCTATCCTAAGCCAGCTAAATCCAGTCCATGCCCCCCTTTCCACTTCTTGGACATCCATTTTAATATTATCCTCCCATCTATACCTGGGCCTGTCAAGTGGTCTCCTTCCCTCAGGTCTCCCCACCAAAATCCTGTATGCATCTCTCTTTTCCCCCATACGTGCTACATACCCCCCTATCTCAATCTTCTCGATTTGATTACCCGAATAATATTTGGTGATGAGTACAGGTCATTAAGTTCCTTGTTATGTGGTCTTCTCCAGTCCCCTGTCGCTTTGTGCCTCTTTGGTCCAAACATCCTCCTGAGCACCCTATTCTCGAACACCCTCAGCCCTTGTTCCTCCCTCAGTGTCAGAGATCAAGTTTCACACCCATACAAAACAACAGCTAAAATTATAGTTCTGTATAGCCTAATTTTTGTATTTTAGGTTAGCAGCCTGGAGGATAAAAGATTCTGCACCAAGTGGTAACAAGCATTCTCCGATTTCAGTCTCCTCTTAATTCCATCATGAATGGAATTTCATTGCATTAGGGTTGTTCCCAAATATTTGAACTCTTGCACCCTCTCAAAGGATTTATTACCTATCTTTATGTTGTGATTTTGTCCTGCATTCTGATCTCGAGACACAACCATGTACTTAGTTTTCTCAGCATTTGCTTTTAGACCAGTCTTCTTACTAGCGACTACTAAACCTTCTGTGTTTTTCCTTATACTATGTGTGCTTCTGCCCAAGATATTAACATCATCAGCATAAACCAGAAACTGATGTGTACTATTTAATTTCAAGGCCTCCTGGTTTGGCTGAACCCTCCTCATGGCATATTCTAAAGCAAAGTTGAAAAGCAATGGCAACAGATCATCTCCTTGCTTCAGACCATTCTTAATAGGAAATGTGTCAAATAAATGTTTGCCTACCTGATCTCTGCTATAAGTTTCACTTAGACACATTTTTATTAGCCTTGCTAATTTTGTGGGGATTCCGAACTCAATGAGAAAATTATACAGTACCTCCCTCCTAACTTAGTCATAGGCTTTCTTGAAGTCTTTTAATAGCTGATGCACTGACTCATTGTATTCCCATTTTTTTCTCATGTATTTAACAAATGCAGAATACATGATAAGTATTTGACCTGTTACATCAAAATCCGCACTGATGATCCCCAATAATTTCTCCTGCATATGGAGTTAACCTTGACAGAAGAATGTTGAATAGAATTTTATATGTAGTTGACAAAAGTGATATGCCTCAATAATTACTGCAATCTGTTTTGTCACCTTTCTTATAAACAAGTACAATGATTGACTCTTTCCACTGCTCAGGCAGTTCCCCCTGATTCCAAATAGAAATAATTAGTTTATAGGTCTCAGACTGAATTGTCCTAGTGCTTGCTTTAATCAATTCTGCTGGAATTTGACCAATACCTGGAGATTTGCGTCTTTTTAGCTTTTCAATAGCCATTTCCATTTCCACCTCAAAGGCACCGGGCTCAGGCACTAGTGGCTCTGCCATATGTACTTCAGTCTGCCTAACATTGTTAACCCCGTGTACATTCAATGGCTGGGAGAAATGATTCCTCCACCTAGCCAAAATACTCTGTGAGTCTGCAACTAGGTCCCCCTTCTCATCCTTTATCACGTTAGTTCTTAGCTAGTAACCCTACTTAAAGACATTGATACCCCTATAAAGTCTCTGATATTCTTGTTCTTACTGTTTGTTTCAAGTTTGTTACGTGTAGCTTTCAGATATTCCTTCTTTTTGTTCCTGAAATGTCTACTAGATTCATGTCTTACATTGTTCAGATTATCTCCATTGCTTTGGTTTGGATTCTGTAACCACTGAATTTTAGCCTGCTTCCTTTTATCTAAAAATTGTGAATATTCTTCATCAAACCATGGTTTCTGCTGCTTCCCTTCATGCTGACCTAGACTGTCTTTAGCTGAGATTTTTATATTCTTGTTAATGTTTTCCCAAGCCCTGTTTATGTCTTCGCTAACATTTAATTTTTCCAAAGCTGCAAACCTGTTTCAGAGCTTAAGCTGATATTGTTTTCTAACTTCTAGTTAGCATCATACCCAATGCCTAAGCTGGAGGACCACCCCTTGTAGGCTGTCCATGACTGCTTGTTCAGTATCTTTGCAGCTACCCTCCATAACTGGGTTTTTGCAGCAGTATAGCTGTGGATTCTATTCTTCTGAGATGTGGTGGTGCATCAAATGGTAATCTGATCCTAGTGTTTTTGTGGCAACATTGTCTTGTAATTTTAAAGGTCAAATTATCCTAAGATATTTTGAGGTCAATTTTGGGTGCTGGAGATGAGGACACTATTTTGTCTCAAAATGTTGGTGTCTGATCTCTAGTTGATGCTTTATCACATTGCAGATGAGCAGAATGCCCATAAATGTGGATGGCTGTAATTCTGCAGTATTATCATTTTTTACCTTTGTGTGTCTTCATTTTGTGTTGTTTCATTGACTACTTAGGTCATACAAGATTGTGTGAATATGCCCATGAATATGTATGTATGTATGTATGTATGTGTGTGTGTGTGTGTGTGTGTGTGTGTGTGTGCGCGCGTGCGTGCGCACGTGTGCGCATGTGTGCATGCACCTGCCTGCATGCTTGTGTATGTGAAATGTTCATTTGTGTAAGAAGAAGGCACAATTATTAGTAATGAGAGAAAGAGAGAACTGGAAGGAAGGATCATGGTTCCCCCTTAAGTACTGCATGCCAGTGCATGAACAGAATTAGTAAGCCACACAAAATCATAGTCAGTGTAACCAATTTGTAGCCAGGATTGGTATTAGAACATGCAGCTAGAACTCATGTTTAGTCATGATTACCAATGAAATATCTTACACATATTGGTACTTTCCTCTCTAGGACTCTATATTTGAAGGAAGTAAGACAATGGAATATTATCCCACTGTTTCAATAGTTACATCTTGCAGCTACACAAACCTCTGCATCACTTGCACCAAGTGGTAAACTATGGCATTGACAAGCAGACAGTGTACAGGCTGCTGTGCAATTTCAACATTCGGTGTTTAGCCATGAGAGGCATTGAAGCTGTTGCAACATCTTGTTGTACATTACAGTTAACATTCTAAATGTGATTGAATCAGAATGTCAGCGTTCATGTAGTTGCATTTTGATTTGGGTTGTGAGGTGTGGTGTGGTTCTGTCTGGTGTTAGGAGCCATGTGGTACAGAAGAATATTAGGAGGAAAAGCAGTGCAACCAGACTGCTCAGTCATGGTCTGTCTTCGTGGCTGCAGTTGTGGGGGCTATTCTTATGGCCTCCAGGTTACGCAGGGATGTTTCCTAGAACTTCACTTTCATTCAAGTTAGCTGTATATATGGTCACAGTGTACAGTGTTAGCTGTCACCTCCTCATGTGCCTGTTAGTGATTGTTACTGTGAGGGATATTTCACTTGAACCTTTCTGAGATATTGCTTTCAACACATTCATTTGGTCAATAACAGTGTTTTGTGTTATTTATCAGTTGGTAGTTGATTACAGAGTGACCCTTTTTTTTTTTACCACAATACACTATTTATTTCAATGTTGCTTGTACTTGTGTAAATAATGGTAAACAGATCACTGGTTGAAAAATTTTGACGTAATTTAATACAGATTGAATAACACCATGGTAATATATCTATCTCCTTTCTAGGTGGATACCGGATGGTGTCATTCTTGTAGGAATGCCTGACAGCACTGCTACACAAAAAGAAGACTCCATGAACTCTACTATAATTGTACAGAATGTTCATAGTTTGGCTTCTGGCAATACACATCAGTTCAGTACTGGGGCCTTCCCATGTTCAGTGTGCAGAGAGATATACAAGAGTCAGTATGCTTTGGATATCCACATGAAACTGCATGCGGCCCCCAAAAAATTTCATTGCACAGTTTGTCAGAAGGCATACCCAAGAATGTACATGCTGAAGAAGCACATGGTGTCTCATGCCTCGGAACGGCCATATGCATGTGACCTTTGTAACATGAAATACAAGAGAAGCCATGAGCTTGTAGCACATAAGAAGCGTCACGCAGGGATCAAGAGTCATGTATGTGATATTTGTGGCCATGCAAGTGGTTCAGCAACAAATTTGAAAGGCCATAGACAGAGACATTTTCAAGAATACAGATTCAAGTGTGAACTTTGTGGCAAAGGTTTTTACAAGAATGTTGAATACCAAGGACACCTGGGTGGGTACCATAGGGGTGAAAAGCACAAGTGTGAAACATGTGGGAAGGAATTCCCAGAAAAGCAGTACCTGGTACGACACAGGAAACTGCATGACCCAGAGAGAAATGCAAAACGCTTTCCATGTGAAACATGTGGGAAAGGCTTTTTCTTTAGGAGTAAACTCTTGATCCATATGCGGTCCCACAGAGGAGAGGCCAGCTACATCTGTGATATCTGTGGGAAGGCACTGTCAAGTGGGGTGTCTCTCCAAACACACAGACGTATCCACACGGGTGAGAAACCCTTTATGTGTGACATTTGTGGCAAAGCATTCAACACATCCAACTATTTGAGTGTTCACAAGCGTACTCACACAGGTGCAAAACCTTATACTTGCAAAGAATGTGGCAAAGGATTTACACAGTGCTCAACACTTTCAATTCACATGCGCTACCACACAGGGGAGCGACCATACAAGTGTGAATTGTGTGGCAAGGCATTTGTTACTAAGACTCTGCTGAACACACATATCAAGAACCATGACTGAATGCACTGCAGTGTCTCTTGAGTGTATGTCTACTGCAGTTGCCATCAGCATGTGTTGATTCAGTCAGGGTATTTTAACTGGCATGTAAACTGAACATTTATCATAGCCACCATGCTCTCTCAGAATGTGTAATTGTATTATTCAAGAAACACATTTCCTTCCTGAAAGAACCCTGTATCTTTTGAGAGTGAATATTATGCGGCACTCAAGATGCAACTTTGTGTGTAAATTTGATGTGAATAGTGACATTACTCATGAGTATGCTTTATAACGGTGTGCTGTTGAATTGTTTTGGACACATTTCCATCTGAGGTTTCCTTCATTTGAGGACTGTGGATATAGTTTATGGTGTATGATATCTCCTCCAACGTTGTGGCAGAATTAGGCAAAATAATCATTTTATTTGTGTTTGTAGCCATTAGTATCTTTGTATATGCAGTCTCTTTGTTGCCTGGATTTACGTACCTTTTCTTTTGATACAAGGCAACATTTCCTCAGCATTTTTTTGTAATTTGACATATTCCAGGATGTAATCTCACTTCTGAACCTGCTTCTAATAATTTGGTGTAAGAAAATGTTGCACATACCTGGTCTTATACAAGGAACTTCCATATTATTTTTTAACTTCATTCATTCACATCACATATTCCAGGTCTGTCACTGTGCTTACAGTTAATGGACAGTCTGTTATCCAGCGCTTAATTTGGGTGATAGATTAAAAAACTTATGTCTCTTGAAATGCCTTGAGTTTTCTTTGAATTGTGTTATCTTCAAATGCCGTTGTTGTGTTAACTTGAATTTTACATGATGAAATAAATAATTTGTATTAATGAAGTCAGTAGGGCATCTTCTATCAATTATTACATATTAGTGTTTTCTAATATAGTTCCTCTCTTCCTCTCCCACTGAACTATCTCAAGAGATGGAGACAGTACACACCTGCAAAATATTGGTACCTTGTACCACGCTGCGTGGCATCATATCCCAGAAGGTGGAACTCTTCATCAGCACTGCTGTAAGAACCTCTATACTAGCCTGGTTCTTGTGTCTTCTGCAAGGAAAGGAGCCTTTCATTTGTACAGTATGTCAGTTGTATGTAATAAAATTTAAATTTGAACATATGCTTAATTACACATGATCCAATGAGAATGTAGGTGGGGAGCAGAGCTATACCTGCTCTTCTTAATCTAGGTACTAGGTGAGTGGTTAGTTTCAAGCCTGAGTTGCTTTACTGTTGGGGAAGGAGCCCCTGGAACTTATGTGGTAGGATGCTGGGTGAGCCCCAGATATGATCTGGATGTTGTGCACAAGAGGAAAATCTCTCATCCCCGCCATGAATTGAACACCGTTCCATTCATGTCATGTTTAATCTGCAATAAAATTAAACAAAGTTTGAACATGATTCAGAGAGACAGTTCAGTTCCAGTTGTGCCATAGCCATATTTGTGTCTGGTAAGTTCAGATTGTAATACAGTCCATATCAGAATATGTGCGGCTTGTAATTGTATAGCTATCACTTTTTCTTACTGGTATATTTTTCCTCTGCTTAGAAACTTCATATTCCAAAACACAGGTGGCATTTCTTATCAGCAGCAAATGTTTTTTAGTGTTGTAATGTTAAGTAAACCAGGCAGCTACATATTCTGTACATGTACATAGGAGTACCTCACAATTCATTTCTCTAAATACCATGTGTTCTGCCTCGCACTTCCACATAGTCTTTGTGACATGGTTCATAATTAAGCACAGTAGGCCCATTTACTTTGCCATATTATATTAGGCAAGGTGTCAAGAAATCACTGTTTGCTTTGTGTGAGGGATCAAAATTCTGTTTCATACTCTGGAGTTCCTGTGTGGAAATCTGGTCCAATGTAAGGATTTTTGACAGGGGGTTTTGTGAACTCTGTCAGTGCATGGAAGCTGAAGCCAGTATGTTTCTTCAAACAGACACAATTGATTCCTGCCACAGTCAAACTACCATTTGATTCTGGTAATTTGTGCTGTACTGTTGTAAAAGACCAATGTTCAGTTGTATTGCAAGAGGAGTGAGAAGTATAGTAAAGACTGGGACATAATATGTATTTCCGTCATACATAGTCAGACTGTTAAAGATGTCATAGCTGTTATTTAGGTGTGCCTGTTGTTTGGAAATGAAGTGTTAACTGTGTGGGATTTCTGACTGAATAATGTATTAGAAGCTTCTTCATGCTGTGATTAAATATTTGTTAATTGTTTATCTTTTTTACTTTTCACTTTATTGATACGTTACATACTTACCATCTCACAATAAAGTGTAGGCTGCTCTGCATGGTTTTGGTTATTTTGCATAGTCTCTGGGCTACTGTCTGCTTTATGTGGTGCTGTTGTAACCTATGCAACAGGATCAGCACAAGCTGTCCTACTCATATTCCATTCAAGTACCAACTCAGCAAGGATGCTTATAATGTATTTACATTACAGAAAGCTAGCAGACTTTAGAGTTTATGTATGTGTATGTCTGTCTTGTTCTCATTTTAGCTTCACCTGTATTGTAGCAGTCTTCATATGCAGGATACTGTTCATTACATTATTGAATGTGTATACAAGATTTGTGCTTTTTGACATGTGAGGAAGTTTAAGAAACGTTTGTAATTGAATAACAATGAATAAATTCAGATTTTTTTCCACTCATCTGCCTCAATTCTTCACTCTTTTTGGATTGGTAGACAAATGGGTTTTTGAGCCTTGATGATGACATCTGTACAGATGCCAATGAAATGTCAGTATGTGTTGCTGAGTGTGTAGAGTCATATCAAGCAGGATGTTACAGATCTTCTTGGGTTGTAAGCACATAATGACATTGAATTAAATGTTGCTGCCGTTGAACAGTAGTTAGCATCCTTTAGTAAATTAGATGTTAGTTTAATTCCCATAAAGGTCATGTGTCAGAAGACGTGCGGGTTGTGTGTGTGTTTGTATCAGAGGGTCTTATGTGTTTTCTGTGTGGTAAGGCATTCATGTGACTCAAATGGATGTGGAAGGGCCATTAATAACGCAGCATCTGCTGTTGGTCCCAGTGTGAATTTTGTATTCCTTAGTGCGACAGGTTCATTTCACAAATTATGTACAGTGTATTACGGTTATGGGGTATTAGGGTCAGTTACTGGTGTAACACTTTCAGAATCATTCAAATTTTATGCACTTCTGGGAGTAATTCTTGAACAACCTGTGTGCCAAATTTGGGCTAAACAGCACCTGTGCATATTGTAAATACCATTTTGTTTGATTACAGCAACAGTTTATTTGAAGAATGCAGATTCAGTTTTGTTAAAACAGAATCTGTTATCACAGAGGAAAGTCAGAATAAAGGCAGCAAGAATTGTATATTCAGTAATTGACGTGCTAACAATTAAAAATCACCATTTCAGAATATGATCTTTCCCACCTGAGGATCTGTAACACCTCAGAAAGCTACGTTTAACATAATCTCCTCTGTAACAATTTAAAACCAAGAACCCTCACTGGTGTCAGTTACCAGTGACATTTAACTCTTCAGCGATGCAGGGGTTTAAATTTAAACAACTGCCTAGAACAGAGGGGTTTTTAATTTATGGTTCTGTTAAATGCATTTACAACCATACAATCCACTGTGGCCACCAGGATGTGAAGAATTATAGGTCTGTACAGTGCACCAAGTCCTGCATTGAATGGTTAATACCTTCTTTATTTTAGATATTGTAAAATTGTTTTTATAGTCTGAATAGGATTTGTATGAATTAGGTTTGCAGTGAATCCCATATTTGTATAAGTTCACAAGGATAGAATGAGAATAAATGATGAAATTGAAGTCAGTATGATACAGATTGTAGATTTATTTATGACCTCCCATAACACAAGTACCTTTATTTAAGTCATAACATAAAGTATAAACATGTTCATATATCCCTATGTGGTCTGTAGTGCGGTGTGTTCTGTGTGTTTACCTATCAGTTCAAGTAAACATACTGAGTTTCTCAGAACTTGGTAGCACTCATACCACCGAATGATACATTCAGTCCCTCATTTGATAATTACAAAATGATATCTGTACACATATTGAAATGGAATCAGCCTAAACAGTAATATATTACATCGTGATAATTGATTATACATATTTTAATGAATATTCAACTCATGTTATCTAAGTCTGAGAGGAAAATGGCACAGTGTCAATGCAAACTGTGTGTTTTCCATTTTCACCAATGTGAAGTGTTAAACATTTAACGTAGGCACATACAGTTCTGCAACAGTGTCACCGTCTGTAGACTTGATTATTATTTTCATGTTGCTGCTGACTGCAATTGTCCTCTTGCAGTGAAGCTGGAATTTTGCCAAGGTTTTCCTCAATCCATCCAACTCCATGTCATGATTCCTGGCCCAGTAGTAAGGTGCGTCACTACAGCTGCTATAATGCTGCCCTTATGTTGCTGTGTCCAGTTGACAGATGTGTTACTACAGCTGGTACAGTGCTGACATTGTGATGCTGTGTCCAGTTGACAGGTGCGTCACTACACCTGTACAATGCTGATTTTGTGCTGCTGTGTCCAGTTGACAGGTGTGTCACTACAGCTGACACAATGCTGACTTTGTGCTGCTGTGTCCAGTTGACAGGTGTGTCACAACAGCTGGTACAGTGCTGACCTCATACTGTAGTGTTCAGTTGACAGGTTTGTTACTATTGCTGGTACAGGGCTGACCTGGTACTGCTGTGACCAGTTACTTATAGTGTTTTTCTCCTCTTCAAGTTATACTTTAGAGAATTCATTTGTGATGCTGTGGTTAGTGCAGAAGGAGAGTAACTTTATGGTACTCAAGCTCCATGTTACAGGACCAACTTGTGAATTTTTATCATATGCAAGTATTTATTCATGTGTGATATATACGTTTTTCTTGATAGACATGTTTTGTCATCTGCTCTACTGATTTTAAAATTATCTGTTTCTTTTTAAATCACTGATGCCATTGACATATGTTAACAAAATGGCATATGAATATGCCTGTGTATTCTTTGTTACACTGCCACTGGAACTTTCTGTAGAGTGGAAAAAACATATAGGTCCCTAGGGTCTGATATTTTACTCCTGTAGGGTTACTGTTTTTAATAGCAGATTGCCACAACAACTTTCACACATCTGCTATTATCCTTCCATTCTAGAGCCAGTGTTGCTCAGCCAGTAAACTGGATTGGCATTCCAGGGTTTTACTCGTTCCATGGGTAGGAATTTTTTTATGACACAGCTTTTGGAGCTATAGATGCAGCAAAACTGAATTATTTTCTGATAATCATAATATGACATGTTATGTTGTCTTGTGTCTTGTCATTACATAAATCTGTGATAAAATATGGGGTAAAGTTGTGGCCAGTATCTTATAATGAGTCTATCTTCTTTCTAGGTGGGTACCTGATGGCGCCATTCTTGTAGTATTACCTGACAGATCTGCTATACAAAAAGAAGATTCTACATGTTCTACTGTAAGAATTGAGAATGTTTACAGTGTGGCTTCAGCAAGTAATGGATCTTTGGGTGTCATATCTTTCCCCTGTTCACTCTGCACAAGAGTGTACAAGAGCCAGAACACATTGAGTGCCCATATGAAACTGCACATATCTCCAAAGAAATTTCAGTGCATGGTTTGTCCAAAGGCTTACCCAAGAATGTATTTGTTGAAAAAGCACATGGTATCACACACCTTGGAACGTCCATATGCATGTGACCTTTGTAACGTGAAATACAAGCGAAACCATGAACTTACAGCACACAAGAAGCGTCATGTTGAAACCAAGAAGTATGTATGCAATATTTGTGGACACGCAACCGGATCGGTATCCAATCTGAAAGTCCACAGGCAGAGGCATTTACATGAATATAGATTCAAATGTGAACTATGTGGCAAAGGTTTTTATAAGAATGTTGACTACCAAGGGCACATGGGGGGGTACCACAGAGGGGAGAAGCATAAGTGTGAAACCTGTGGGAAGGAATTCCCAGAGAAGAAGAAATTGATACTTCATAGGAAGATCCATGACCCAGAGAGAAATACAAAGCGATTTCCATGTGAAACATGTGGTAAAGGCTTTTTATTTAGAAACAAACTCTTGAAACATATTAGATCCCACAGAGGAGAGGCCAACTACATCTGTGATATCTGTGGGAAGGCATTGACAAGTGGTGTGTCACTGCAAACGCACCAGCGTACCCACACAGGTGAGAAGCCTTTTGTGTGTGACGTCTGTGGCAAAGCATTCAGTTCTTCTAAATACTTGAATGTTCATGAGCGCACTCACACAGGTGTGAAACCTTACACCTGCAAAGAATGTGGCAAGTGTTTTACACAGTGTTCATCACTGTCAATTCACATGCGCTACCACACGGGGGAGCGACCATACAAGTGTGAATTGTGTGGCAAGGCATTTGTTACCAAGACACTGCTAAACACACACATTAAGAACCACAGTTCAGTGCTTGACAGTGTCACTAAATAGTCATAAATGAGGACACATTATACTGTAGCCTGAGCATCACTGATTCTCTTTTACCAGTTTTCTAGGGTGTAACAATTGTCTGGATTCAGCATTTGTATTATGTTTGTATTTTTGTCACATGACAAGCAAGTGTAGATCTGTCGTTGCAGATGTGAGATAAAGATCTGATTTTCATCTAATTCAGTTCTTTAATAGCTTAGCAGTAGCCCCTGTAACATATTCATATATTAAGGAGACTTTCACTTCTCAGCCAGTGTATTAACCATTCTAAGCTTCCTTAGAGCTTCCTTCATATTTCCAGATGAAGAATATTGCACTATAATGTCTTGTTTTGATGTTTTTTAAGGCTGTTTGGATTGCGTCATCTCTACACAGTAGACAGTGTTGAACACAAACTTCTTTGCTTATGCACAGTACAGTATGCTTTCTTCTAGGCCACATGTTTCACTTTATATATCAGAGTGAATGATGACCCCATTAAAGCTAGCTGCAGGCAAACTTTGACAAGGGAATAGAAATAATAGAAAAGATCCTAAAAACCTTATACAATAGTAAAATTATACATTATGTAACAAATTTAATACAAAAACCTCTCACCCAATGTGGTGTTGATCAGTCCAATTTTCACGTATGTGGTTGAAAATGATTACACATATGTGGAAAAATTTTTCCCAAACATTGACAAATTTAAATATACACAGCCAGCTACTGACTCAACCACCATAGAAGCAGCAGCATCAGCCACTTAAACGCTGTGTAAATGTCTAAAACTGTATGTATTTTAACCAGTGGAGGAGAGGGGGTTCATAAGTGTTGGCATTCACATAATGCTGTTTTTCCCATAAGAAGTCTGCATCAAGCACTTTTGTCCAACACATTCTGGTCACTCCCCATAACCTCACATGTTGGACGAGGGATCACATTACTTACATATGTTAGAATAATGAAATTGTGTGATTACCATCATACAATATGTATACATTACCAAATGTTATAAGAATACAGGTCAGTGTATAATGCAGTATACAGTATTTAATCCAACTAATTGCACACGTAACCATAAATAACCATTTTTATTTTGTGATGGACCTCCTACCTGTTCAAGCCCTATAGGCCATGTTCAGGTAGGTCATCCGCAGGGAATACATTTACAATAAATGCTGTCCAAGGTGTTCATATGGAAAGTTGTAATACTATGTTATCAATTAAAATTTTGCTAAAATGTATAAAACATATATAAATTCAGGTATTTTACATTTCTTATAATTTTATGTTTAGTTGCAGACAAACATGTGTGTCATTACTGTCATCTTCATTCAAAGGGAGTAATATCCCTGTGCTATGTTGATGTTTATACAGATGTGGTCCACTGAGTACTGTAGCATTTCAAATGACGACTGTGCGTGTGTGTGTGCGTGCGTGCGTGTGTATGTGGTGACTGGAAATGAAACATGCAGCCTAGACTGTACGATGGAATCATATTATGTATAAGCAAATGTGTTTATGTCCTCCAGAATTGGTTTTTTTGAGGAGATGGTGCAGTGTAACAAGTTTCTTTTTTAGATGAATGTAAGGCAAGTACCTGTTTTGAGACAATAAAACCATTGTTAATACATGAAATGGACACTTAACTGTTTGTTTTCTTCTTCTTCATAACCACAATCTAAAAACCTTTACAGCAAATAGAGAACTCTTAAGTTATCTGTCAAACTGAGTAAATGCCAGCATAGTACATGTGAAACAACAGATTACACCTGGTATTCTTTGACATTTTTGCATATGCAAGTTATATACTGTTGGGATTTGATTTCCACTGTCCATTTCTCACATGCTGTAAGACTCATAACACTCGTCATTTAGCAGTCACAGAAATTTCAAACAGTACCCTAAGTATTATAGATCCTTCTGCTTTATCATCATGTGATTGTTGTGTAAGTTCTGGAATTGTTTGCAGTATAAAGCTGCAGTACCTTACAAAGTCATACTTTACTATTACCAGCAGGTTTTGTTTCATATTTGTATTTATCGCAGAGTTATTTAGTGACATATGTAGAAGAGTATTAAGTGGCAGAAGCTACATTTTTCATTTTGAGCCCAACTCTAATTATAGCAATACGTGTGGTTCAATAGCTGGGTGCCAGCGTTTCAGAGGAACCTGCTGCATCTACCGTCATGACAGACAAGAAGTTGTATGCGGTATTTTCCTCCAGAATGTTTATACTTATCTACATGTCATCAGATCTCAGAACACCATAATGATGAGTATTTCTGTTGTCTGTGAAACCACATTAAGACTGTTTATTCTTTGAAGAATCATATAGCATCCAGCAAACAGGTACTGCAGGAAAACCGGGGTAATTATAAAACAACTGACTTGCCTGTACATATATTGCTCTGAATGGCGTTGTACTTGTTATTATTCCAAATTAGTTGGTTACAGGGTTAAAATAAATGCAGCTATGTTGATTATTTTTGACTGTCAACACGTGAAATAAATCTTGAAAACTAAGCCAAAATTAACTTTTTCTAAGTGTTTGTAGCAGCATTTCCATTATATAGTGTGTGATTATAGTTATTCATCAACCAATTCTCATGAATTTACCCTGCCTGCGTAATCTGGTCATGAAAATGAAACATGTGAATGTTACTTTGGTATTAAAATAGCACAGGGTGTGTAAAGGGCATTCTGCTTCTTATTTGCCTTTGTGTCCTCGGTTCAGAGTCTTCCTTCAACAGTCATTACGTATGCATTGTTAAGTAAACATGATATATAAGAGGTGAGTGTGATGTCACTCACGGACACATCTGTACATCTGTGAGTGTCAGTCATTTATTGCAAATGAATTGGAAATATTTCCATTGTGTGTGTGTGTGTGTGTGTGTGTGTGTGTGTGTGTGCGCGCGCGCGCGCGCGTGTGTGTGCACGAATGTGGGGTGGGAGTTTGAGGGCTTTGTCTACGAATTTTTGTGTCTCTCAAGCCTTTAGCTATGACCAGCAGTATAAGCAATATGTTGTTTATCTGGGGACACAGGGTTTTCATTGTGCAATTCTCCTTTTTTGCTTTCTGCTACCAAACACTGATGTTTTACTATCCTTTGCTGGATGAATATGACAGCATGGTTCCACTAAATGTACATCTACTTCATATGAAAGGGAATGCATTGTCCCAAAATGGGAATTTAAATTGAATAATTCCCTTTTCACAGCAGAAACATGGCATTTTAAAAGGTCATATGCTGACAGGCTGTACAGTATCGCCTGAGCTGAATAAAAACCTGTAACACTTCTGTAACTTTATAATTCTACATGTAATCTGACTTCCAAAATTGAAATTATACAAGTGATGTGCAGCATATCAGAACTGAGTTTTCTGTTTTTGACACATATCACTAGTGATGTCCACATATGTAACAGAGGTGTATCTGAACACAGTTGCATAATTCAGTTGGGTCTTCTGTGGAAGCTCTGAACCCTGTGGCTATAAATGTTTCTCTACAACAACAATAGCCTTGTATCTTGGACTTCTTTGCATAGCATCATATGGATTTCTGTCACCGCTACACATGTTCTGCAGCGTCAAACTTTATTCCATCTTGTACATTTTTTGTGACATACAAGACTTTATATAGGGTGATGAACAATGTTTCCACCTGCCTTACAGGCTTTGATATGATTTTTACACGTGTCTTAATTGCACCTAGATGGGCAGACTCACAGTGCATCGTCAGTCCATATTCTGCATTAGGCAAGGACGGGTTCTGGCAGTGCATCATTGTCAACTCAGTCTTGGGAGGGGCCTAAACAAACACCTTCCTTCTGCCTGATATTTACTTATTCACTTTTGGTATGTTTCCCTCAGTTTGTTCAACCACTCTGTGAGGCCCATGTGCTGAGCATGTTAAGTGAATGAGATTCGGATAAATTTCAGTACCACTTTCCTGCGACAGTGTTACATTCTTGAAACCAGTGCTGTTGGTGCATAATATAGCAGTGAAATTTGAGATTCTCACAGCACTGCCAAGGAAGATTCCACTCTTCTGGAATATGACACCATGCAGATTTGGCGTATAGGTACCAGCTTTTTGGAAAAGTTTGCTGCATCCTACATAAGGTCGTAAGAGAAGAATGATTACCCTTGGATCACCTGAAGATTGTGGAAGCAAGCCACTCCAGAATGTTGGTACCTATGTGCCAATTTATGTGGCACTGTATCTCAGAATTCTTGAATTTACAGTAGTGCATGTATTACCAATCTGTGGGCTGTGAACCTTTGGGGGGCCACAGGAGATTATTCAGAAATCTTCAAACATGACTTTTTTAGACTTAGTAGATTATGTATTTCTCTACTTTTGTACATACTGCTGTTTTTCAAATGAATGAAAAGCCAAATGGTGATACAGTATGTAATGTTACACTACTTAAGTACAGAATCTCAGAATGGACATGAAATGTGGCACAGTGAGTTATTCTAACTTGCACGTATATGACCCACTGTCTGTGTCATGTCAGTAACGTTGTCTTACTAACGTGTATTAAGGTGCTTTCCTCCCAACTTTCATTGTGCACATGCAATGTGCAGTGTTCACCACTTGCTGGAGAATACAGGCAGGACATTTTCATGCATTGATCCTTTAAAGATGAAGCATATCTGTTTTATGTAAGAACTCAGTGCGTACCACACTGTAAACACTCTCCACTTCAGTTATAAAAACCAGTCTCGTAATGTTTTATAACGCAATAGTTGCTGTTTCTTCTGAGATCTGTACAAAATACATAAATGTAATGTGGGCACCACATAGAATTTTTTAATGTTAAACCTGGTAGTATGTAAAGTTACCGCGAGGTTTCAAAAGGTTAAGCAACCTGTGTGATCCTGCTTATTGAGGGTAATGTACAGTACGAAGTTGTTTCACCATTATAGAATTGCTATATAGTAAACATAAGGGATATGATAATGTAGTTAGTATTGTGATTGGGCTATAGCCTGGAAGATCCAGGGTTTGAACCCTGGCAGGGGTAAGAGATTTGTCTCTCCTCCGAATTGTCCAGACCAGCTCTGGAGCCCACTCAGCCTCCCATTCATCTGGGTACCATGGCTCTTTCCCTGGGGATAAAGTGGCCAGCGCATGAAGTTGACCACTCACCCTCATCTAGTATTGTGATTAAGAATGAGTGAGTCTGTACCTCCACTTCCCCTGTATGCCATCATGGCATTGACAAGGACAACTTTACCTCCTTTGTGTGATAAACATTACACAGGAAAGCTTGGTAAATATATAGATAATATTAACTTTTTTTAAATTGCATTTTCCTGCTAAGGCTTAAACCATGATTTCACTTGGCCATCATAATGTGTATGAGACTATTTATTCCATATATATATATATATATATATGTATCCTTTAAAGAGAACTGTTATCATGAAAATATGCTGGGCTCTCATTCATGAAATAATAACTGTCTTCTTTATAAGGTTAGTCACAAATTACAAGCATATTGCAGATTCTGAGGATGTGTACTAATTTGTTGATGCCTACAACAAACACAAGCTTATGTGCATAATGTTACATAACATGATGAGAAGTCTTAAGAAATGTGGCACATCACCAGAAACATACAAAATTTGTGCAGAAAGTTCTATGTGGTGTCACATGATATCAAGACAAAGAATGGCTATGTTAAGTGTGATGTTTGTGACAAACTGTGAATGTATCAGACACTTGAAGGTCCATTATAAAATTGAGAGTGATGTATGTGACATGTGTTGGCATGCAATAGTGTTCAAAAGAAACAATAAGCTGCGCAACCCTGAGGCATATTAATGATAAGAGATGTTTCTGTGAGAAGTCTGAAAAAGTCCTGCACTTGGTAACTGACTAAAAAAAAAAGACAGAATAGCATGCACTTGAGTAAGAGCTACCAGTGTGAAGTTTTTGATATGGAGTTTTCTCATAACATAACCTTGCTGCACACCACCACATATACAGACCAAGCATTTCCACTGTGACATGTGGTGAGTGTTTCCAGGACAAGATGTAAGCTATGGTACATGAAATTTTAGAAGTAGATCTACATAGAGGAAGCCAGGAAGCCAGACTGATCTGGGGAAAAGCTGAACTGTGGGCTGACACTAAGTATGTATCATCATGTCCATTTGGGGTGCGTGTTTCTTCCAAACCTGAACTCCTAATGTGCCCCATTAATGAATGACATCTGAACTATGAACATGATATGGCAATTGTTTAAAAACTGGTTCATACTGGTACACAATTTATCCAAAATCCAGCTTATGGTAATAGGATATACTCAAATTATATGTGATACAAAATCACTTAATTTAACATTTGGGATATCAACAATGATGGGTCCCAATTCCTTCCCAGGCTTGTTTTGGCTTCAGGTATTAACCTTCCAGTGCCATCCTCAGTACAATATACATTCCAGCTATTAACATGGTACCAGCCTTGGTGCACCATATGATTATGAATGCATTTAACAGTACTCTATATTTAAAACTACTTTCTAGCACTGGTTGGAATTTAAGCCCCAGCATCACTGACGGGCTAAATGAGCATCATGAAACAATATAATTTATAAAGTGTGCTATCTACATGTTAGTATTTGCAGTTTGTCATAAACACCACTGTCGGCAACATTTTCTGAGGTGACAGGTCTGTCTTCTACTTGAAAAGCTTCATACATGAAGTGTCGAAATGAAGCTATATTTTGCGGGACAGGCTGGACATGGAATAAACAGAACAATTACAAAGGTTTTGAGAGTGGTGATGATGATGATGTTGCATGGAAAAATGCGGAAGATCCTTCTGCTACCACCAGTGTTGTATCTTGAAGGCAGTGACAATATATTCCTTCAAATCATCAGTAAGTTTCTACTAGACTGCATGGTGTTATGTTTCAGAAGACAGCATTATCAAAATAAAATATATTTTTGACGCAGTGGAGTAGATAAAGGACTCCAGTGCCTATGTGTGGACCTCAACTCTGACCATGCAGTTTACAACCAATGGTATTACTGTTTCCTCCGCAAGTGGTTTGTGGATTACTGCTGATCTGCAGCTTAAGTCATTCCAGTCTGTAAATTATAATTATCTGGAAAAATTACAATTTTCTAACTAGAAAATATTTTCAGTCTTTTGACGTAGAATACGTCTTTGTTCGCAGGCAGTATGGCGGGTCTTTCCGGGAAATGGAGCGTAACGAAACTAGGATAGATTTCAAACGCTTACTGCTACGTGTACAACGGTCGGAGGCACATGGCAACAGTGTCAAGTGATAGACCATAGATGTACGCGTCATACTTACTGCGACTTATTGCGATCTTGGATCTTGAGACGGCGCCGCCATGCGTAAGCGCGCGAGGCAAAAATGACGGTATTCCGCGCCATTGCGGCAGTCATTACTCAGCTTTCGGAAAGGTCTCACGCGTGTTTAACCACTCAAAGGATTCGTAATAACGCGTTCTACAGTACTAAAGTGCAAAAACAGTGAACTCATAACCGTAACACAGTGCAAAAGTGGAAAAAGTGACAACAGTTTCGACCTAACTTCGAAATGTCGCAACATTTGCAAAGAAAATATGTAAAACGATATAAGATTGGGGTGTTGGAAGAAAGAAGACAAAATGACGGGCCATTGGCCGGCGCCGAGCGAGCACGGCGCTGGAGACAGCGTTGCAAAGCTGTTGCGCGCGGCGTCAACGACGGCGCTAGCACTTCCACCGCGGAGCCGGCGGTGCCTATGGATGTGAACGACATGGATTCGATCGACGATGTCGCATCCTCATCACAGGAGTCGGGTTTCGCCAAAATTACAATGGTCACAGACGATACGAGTCGAGAACCGAGTGCTGGAGCGGGCGTACGCGCCGCATTGCAGGCCGCAGTGACCACAGAGCCACAGTACGAGCGAGCGGCCGACTCATATCACAGACCGCTGTTGGCAATTTGTAAAAACGAATGAAATTCCTCGAAAGAAATGATATTCATTGCTAACCAGTGTTTCATTACTACACACAAACGACACTGACGTACTCTACGTAACGGATGTGTCCCCGACATTGCCCTGCCCGCAATTTTTTCCCCTCCCATTTTCTTAAGTTGAGCATTAATGCTTTATTGCTGTTGGTTTTGTGTGAAGACGGGTCTACACTACCTAGAAACAGGGAATTAGACTCATGTTACATCCCTAGATTTTAGGGAGATAGAGAGCAAATATTATGGTCATGTATAAAACACTCCTCTGTATTCTGGAAGTCTCATGTTCAAATCTCAGCCTGGAGACAGCTGTGCTGATGCTGACTGAGGGGTTTTGTAATGTTCCTCACTTCTGGCAGGCAAAATGACAGGAGAGTACCTCAGCTTAGGCTGTAACCAGTTCCTTCAACATCCTTTCCAACAACTGATTCACTTATCATCCTGCCATTCATTGCTGTAAACTCGGCGCTATTGACAGCATTGTTAAATAAACCATTAAAAAATATGTATGCGACAGATATGTCCTGAGAACATAAATGGCCTATTCCGTTACAAATGGTTGTTACGATGTTACTTAAGTTTCATTGTTACATACATCCAGTGCTTTATTTTTGCTAGAACAGAAGGTAGTGAACTCACATGTATCAGTATTTGTTGCCATTCGTCAGTATGTGCTGTAGTGAATTACTTAATTAAAAGATGAAGGTGCTAATACTGCATACATCTGGAGCTTTATGCAAACCGAAAATGAACTCTGTTAGTGTAGCAACGAATTCTGTTACACTGATCAGTCTAGAATCTTTTATAAACATCTGTGGAGAATATTTTTCCGAATATTAATATTATGTAATAATTATAATTATTGATGCTTCTTGTTGGAACTACAGATTTAGAAAGCGAAATTTAAAGTCGCCATTCTGTGGAATGTCTTGGAGAACATTCATTGGCTTTCATTTTCTCATTTTGTAGTTTATTTAACAACGATTTTTAAACCCCTATAGAATTGGAAACAGGACAATCTTTGTCAGAGTATTGCACTGGCATTTGCTTGTGGGGACTGAACTAAAGCATAAAATGTCATGAGTCTTGATATAAATGTAAATAGAGCTGCTTGTGTGTGAAGCAGGAGTGACTGTGATTTGACTTCAGTATTTGTTCATGGCACCTTTTTACATTCGGTTGATGGAATAATGGTTGGTAAATATGCCCAAGAGTGTGTTGTTATTTGTTCCTCATGATGGCCTGGTACGACATTCAGAAGCAGCTCTTGTGTCATTATTGGCAAACATACAGGTCTTTAAAATTCTGATAGAGCAGGAGGTTTGGAGACAAACTTAAACTAATTTTTATTTTTTCTAGGTCTTCAAGAAGCTTTCTTTGGATATTGGATCCCACTTCAACTGCAGCAATAGCCATCAGTTCTATGCGTTCAATAGGTTCATTATCTGTGCCATGTGGCGAAGCTGGAACTCCCAGCACAGAGACACCATCAATCAGCCCCATGCACATGTTGTCAAACACACTCCCAAAATCAACTATAGGATTGCCTATACATACATTAGGACTACTACCAAAATCAGTTGAACTGGATCCAACATACAGGATCACATCAAGTCCAGTATTGGATGCTGCTGAGCTGTCATTTTCCAACTCTCATGTGACACGGTCAATTAATGAGTGCCTTACACTCAACTCAGAGTCTGCAAAAGACATGGGTGCAGGTTCGTCTACAAATACTGAGGGCTGTGGACCAGCTACGGGAAGCTTAACCTCAAATGCAAAGGCCAAAAACCTAGGCTGTACAATCTGTGGCAAAATTTATAAAAACAGAGCCAGACTAGAGTATCATGTTAAGAGTCACCACACTCCAAAGAAGTTCTATTGTTCTGTATGTAACAAGGCATTCTCACAACAGAACCGGTTAAAAAAGCATTCTGTTACCCATAGCACAAAAAGGCCTTTTGAATGTGATATCTGTCACAAGACATACAAGAGAAGTTTTCAGCTCACAGAACACAAGAAGCGTCACAGTGCTGACAAGAACTTCATGTGCGACACATGTGGTTATGCAACTATTAACAGACTCACGCTAGAGATGCATATGAAGAGACACTTTCAAGATTACAGATTCACATGTGATATCTGTGGCAAAGGTTACTACACAAATTCTGAATTCAGAGGACATACTGCCCTCCATTCAGGAGAGAGACATCAGTGTGAAATTTGTGGCAAAGAATTTCCTGGAAGGGCTAATTTACGCATTCATCAGCAGATTCATGACCCAGATCGAAACACGCAGCGTTTTCCCTGTGACATCTGTGGAAAGGCATTTCAGTACAACTTCCGACTTCAAGTACACAAGAAAACCCATGCAGGAGAACCAAAGTACATATGTGACATATGTGGGAAATCTATTGGCAGCACGACCTCATTAAAAGTTCATCGTCGTATTCATACTGGTGAAAAACCATTTGTTTGTGATGTATGTTCTAAAGCATTTCGTTCTCGCAATTACATGCAAGATCATATGCGTTCACATACCGGGGAGAAACCTCATAAGTGTAGTGAATGTGGTAAGTCATTTACTCAGCGCTCCACCCTGGTCATTCACATGAGGTACCACACTGGACAAAGACCTTACAAATGTCAGCTTTGTGGGAAGGGGTTTGTTACCAAGACTCTTATGACAGCCCATCAGAAGAGCCATTAGTGACTAACAAAGCCCACTATTGGAATGGTATAATCCTGCAGAAGGTTTACAGAAAGTTGCTTGGAAATGTTGTAGGCTGTTTTGTCTTCACTGCAGGGCACGCTACATGACGGATTACAGAAAAAAGTTCTGCCTTGTAGTTATAATAGTTTGCCAAGTGGTCATGCCTGTCACATTCATTCTGGGCAATTGTAAGTGACTACTGATTGTCATAACATCTTTCATTGACATGCAAACATTAAAGGACTAGGAGGATATCTACCATATCGCTACTATGTGTCAGACTAATGGGCTTCAGACTGTGTGTTCAGAAGATATGTGGTCACCTCTCTGTTCATATCTCATTTCGTCAAATTAGTGATTTTTAATGTCTCCTATACCACTGTGAATCAAAAAGTGTCAGCAGACTCTTTGAATGTGCCTCAATCTATCAGTATAGAATTTAATACCTCCATGATGTTGTAAAGTACTATAAACTGTGTTTCAAAGCAAGTGAATGTGATGTGAATATAAGCTTACATTATTCTAAAAAAGTGATGAATTTGTAAACAGGGTATATCATTTTTGCATTTTGTTATCATATAAATTGATGCTGTTGAAGCACTATGTTATTTTATATGTGCTATTCAGGTATAAATCACATTTAATTGAATAATTTTCTTTAGAGTTCTTCGAGCTTAACTCTGGCATGTGATATTTTAATAACAACCATGTTGTGTGAAATTTGAAGTCCTCATGGCGGTGCGTATCAAGATTATGGTCTGCTGGTGTTGGATGCTGTATATTTCAGTAAAAGGGCACCAGCACTTCAGACGAACATGTTGAGGGCATAAGATTGTGTCACCCAATCCCAGTCGTCCCTTCCTTACATCTGTGCCCTTCTTTCCTGCACAGTAGCAGTTTATTACATGTCTCTGGTGCTCGATCTCAAAAGACTGTAATCTTGATTTATAATGTGGTCGTGTGGGTTATGACACCATGTATTCTGGTAGGTAGTTACCATCATTTCAGTGGTACATACTGCCTCTGTCTTCAGAATACAAGTCTGCCAATGAAAATTGGCAGGCTCTATAGGAGAAATAGGGGGAAATGAGTTGCAAGAATAGAAGGAGTGATCACTCAGAGACAGTGATGTAGAAGACGAAATTACTGCTGAACTTGACCCTCCACAGGGTAACAGGAATGGAGGCTTAGCAATACTAACTGTAGAGGAGCAGGAAGCCCTGAAGTGGACGTTACAAAATGGGCTTTTAGGACCCATGGGCAGAGGAAAGTCAAGTCTAGATTTTGCAGGTATGCAGGTTCTTGGAGTGATGTAGCTGCAGATTCTGTTCTTGTGGGATATGACACTGGGTCACTTGGTAATCCATTACTGATGCTTCAAGACCGTTGTATCATCTGGGAACATTAGAAACTGACCACTCAGTGACACAGCATCATATACCAGGAGAACAGAATCCTCAAGTCAAGATTTGTCTTTAGAAGGAGCCTTGTTTTGTTCCTTCAGAGTGTGAACAAAGGGCTTTTGTGTCCCTTTGATGGTAAAACAGTTTTGTCTGCATTGCTGGGCTGGTGCTGAATCTGTATTACTTTCCTGATGATGTGGCCCATGCATTTGACTTATCTGGCCAGGAAAGCTGCATCTTGTAAAGGGACATAATGACACATATTTATAGTGCTTTTTCTGACTTACATGAATGAGAAAGAATGGTGCAAAGAACACTGATTTTCCCAGTATACACAATCCCATAGCTGTGCACTCCCACTGTCTGCAGGGTGTCGTGTCTTGTCATTTTCATGGGCTGCAGGATACAGTCAGTGGAAGACATTGCACTTGGGCGGTGTCCTAGACAAATTCAGGGCTGGGGACCTCCTGCCAACAAGAACAACCAGTTTTATTCATCCATTTAAGGATGACATAGCTCTCAAGACAAAGAGCAGGTGCAGCACCCTTTATGAATGTGGATGTTTTACATTCGACAGACCAGATCTTGCGTTATGTACATCAGCTGTGTGGTAGGTTTCTCTGAAACACTGGTAAATTTCTTCCGGGCCCGTAGCATTACATCCCACAACAGACTAAAACTTCTGATGGACACTGAGCTCCATCCAGACAACTTGAACACGAAAGATGGTTATGTCCCATACAGGTTGTGGAAAGCTCCCATTCAAATCCTGAGTGAATGAATGATGGCTTCTTCAAAGGATAGATGTTGACTTTGTGAGATTTGAGGTTTTTGTTACAGTGCTGCCAAAGATTAAAATCTTTGCTCTACTTTCCTCTGCCTGTGTTCCCTAAGTGGCCACTTTTATAATTGCTGTTTCTTCATAGGGTCTACAGTTCCTGTTGCCCTACCTACTTTTGTCTTCATTGCTTCATCCCTGACTCTGACAGGTCGTTTCTGCCCCTGTGACCAATCCCCCCACACATAACCTTTGTAGCTTGTTATTTACCAGCGTGATTCATGTCTACACTGAAGAGAGAGAAAGTAAATTTTTTTGAAACTTTGGTAGCCCCCTACCATACTACATGAAAGACAGAAACATAAATCTTCACCATTAGGAAAATATCAAATCTCATACAAGAAACACACTGGAATTTATTTTAATGTGCTGATGTAAATTATGTGATTACACACAGCTTTATACTCTGTCTGAAGCTGTTAGACTCTATTTCCACATATGGAAAACCCATACTTCCCATACCCACATTTTGATTTTCTTAACACATTGTGAATACCACCATAAATTGTTGTAAAATGCTTTCTGTGTCACATATATTTTGGTCTCTGTTCGTAAGGAAAGAAATCAATATTTCTGTAAATTTTAAATCTTCTTGTGTTAGTTAACAACCTGACTGCAGGGTTCATTTCTTGATGCTGGTATAATCTAAAAATCGTATGCCTTAATTGTCGAAGTCCAGGATGTTGTATTGTGGTGTTGTTCAGTTCTGTCTTTTCAATATTAACTTGGCTTAAAATTCCTATTTACATTATTGTAGATTAAACTGTTAAGTAATGATTTTTTAATGTCAGATTCGGCATTGCTTTAATTGTATGCCAAGTATTTTCTGTGTGTTTCTCACCTAAGTAATTCAGTACCATTATGTGACTTGTAAAAACATATGACGTCCATGTTACACAAATAAATTTGAGCTCCTGCCCACATGTAACTAATGTAATAGTATTTTGTTGTAACTGGGTCTGATATTTGGGTGCATCACCTGAATGCCCTGCAACCTCTTAGAATTATATTACTGTACACATATATATGTGTCAATAATCTTTTGTGAAAAGTGTTATAGGATTTAACTGAATAATGTGTCTGTAACTCTTTGTCTAAGACATGTAGTTATTATCATACATTAAAACTACATATACTTGACTTAAACAGGTAATTGTAGAAGAAGGCTGATTTCTTCAGAACAGTACATTATAGAACAGGGTGTAAGAATAATCATAATAATGTTCAGCTTGAACAGACAATTCCTTAAACAACAGGAGGATATGTGGGGCATAGTGATCTATAGAAGAATTGAAAATACAGTTATTAATTCTATTCATTAACCTCATCTGGCTCATAGTGTAGCAATTTATATCATTACTTAATGACTGCATACACAACAAATTTTGAATTTCAGAGAAAATTGTCATGTTGTGATCCCAGCGATTTTGTCACATTCATGAGTTCTGAGTCTTCAATAACAATTTCCGAGTGATAGTGAATGATGGTTTTTCTTGTTGGCTCTACATACTTAACACAGGAATGAGAAACTGATCTCAAAGACAGTTCTCTGAAATATGATGCAGTTTCCATATAGCTGTACCAGTCATGGGGCATGAATGAAGATTAGTTAACAAGCGTTTGTTTAATAATAATATGTTGTTTGTATTGTGTCATAGGAATGAAAAATGTGGCTATGTTGTTCTGTGTTGTAGTGTTCTGTATACACAGATTGTTTAAATTTATTTACACATATGGCTTTAGGAGAGGACTCTGTGTAGTTTTGTCTTCTTTAGGCTCACAGTGTACAGTTCACTATGCACACTGAGTATGAAGCTCCATCACGTCATTTATGGTGTATGGTCTGCAGACTCGAAGACCTGCATGTTTTAAGTTCTTGCTAGTACGTTGTGTGTGTGAGTGAGTGAGAATGCCATGGTCAGTTGTCTTCTTCAGATCTCGGAAGGAAATTTACAAGTATTGTAAGCCCCCTTACCCAACTTTGGTATTAATCCATGGTGGAGGCTGGTAGCTACTGAAGTATCAGGAAAGCAGTGAAGAATGTAGGACATTCCTCCAAGTAAGAATTCAACATTGTGCCACGAGAAATTTCCAGTTCATTGATGGCTAGTTGCATATCCACCTTGGGTGAGACAAAAATGTTTTCTCCCTTAAGTGCTGATGACTATGATATTGCATTTTTCCCACAACTAAACTGTAGGAGTCTTGGTCTAAGAATGACTATGACCTTCTAGTGCCATCTGTTGCCATTTATCTTCGCCAAGCTTGAAGGTATGGATGCATTCTACAAGTGCTTGTACATTTCCTATGCAAATACCTTTCAAAAACTATTTTGGTCCAGTGGCAGTATAGTCATACTGGCGATTATCAGTGTATTTGTGAAGTTTGTGTCAGGCAGGGTCAGTGGCTTGTGCTTTTGATTGTTGAAAACTTGTTATGAAGCACCCCCTGTGGAATGCATCACTTGCAATTTAAAGGTTAGCTTTAGTCAATTCTTTTGCAACCAGCAACATGCATCTGATGACAATTTGCACTCTGTGATCAAGTTCAGTTGTGCACATGATAAATCCACTAAACATACTCCTTGCCACTTTATATAGGAACAGAATTGCGAAGTCTTGTGCAAGTAATTTGGAATTTTTTGTTTGATAGCAACAGTATGTTGTCCATGAGGATAAAGGAGAAATTGGAAAAATTAGTGTCCAGTTTGAAAAGTGCTTAGGGAACGAGTGGTAACTCATACTGTAGAGTAATTAACCGGGGAATTTTCTTGTGGGTGACATGGTAGTAGTACAGATCTCTCCTCACAGCTCTGAAGTGAACAACTTGTCCTTAAAATCAATGCTTACATTGTTAACACCACTGAGTATGTCTAGACCTTTGGTTTTATTTATGCTGGAGGCACTCGTCTGAACACAGGATTTATGGTCCAGAAGCACATTAAACCCCCATGAAGATGCTGTTTCTGTCATATGAGAGTCTGTTGGGTTATTCTTTTCATAATTTGTAACTAAATTATGTATATAAACCAATGTAATAATTTGGCCTTGCTTTTTATTTTGCATTAGAAATATAGTGGCATATTATTTTGTTAAGGTGATGCTGTTTGCTTGTCCTTTTACATTGAATTCCCTGATGCAGAGTTTGTCTGAGCAGAGTGCTTCTATCTTATCCTTTAAGGTATAGGCAGCAAATTTAACGCCTGTTGTCCACCTGGGGACTGCTCCTGATGGTTATGTGCATCAAACATCTTACTTGGATGGCAGGCATAGGTGGTGGTGAGATTGAATATCAGACTGAGGTTCCAGGAGATGTGGTGTGGCTATCTGCACTCATTTGTTCTTGGGGGATACATTCTCAAACTTTGTAGGACTTATGGCTGTCAAGTTCAAATTAACAGGGCTGGGATGCATTGTACATTATATATTTTCATCAAACAATAGACTGCTGGAGGAGAAAGGGCTGAATCCTCGGTATAGGTGGAACAGGTGTACATTCTCACTGCTTTTGCATAAATGGACAATGTCTGGCTGTAACTCGCTGATTACAACTTCCTGTAATGCCCAATATCTCATTCTATCCGTTTTGCTCTACAGCTGTTCTAATTGGAGCTTTTCCCTCACTTCTTCACACTGGCAAATTTACCCTGATCTGTGCAATGAGATACGGCAGCACTCTGGTTTGGGACTTTACATGAGTGATTGGCCTTAGACCATCTGGTCATCATTCTTGATATCTGGGAAAAATCACTAGTTGAAAAAGTGGGTTTGCAGTGTAAAATTATATTTTGTATTTGAATTTTAAATTGCTTTTTGGCTTTATTGTGACAACTACAGCAGACTGTGTTTCATGTGACCAGTCTCTTTCAGTCACTGTGTTTGTTATAATACCTTCATCTTATAATGTATTTTTAGTTCCTTGTAATTAGGCACTATGTAACATCCAATTGCCCTGGCTCTCTGAATTTGCATTCGTGTGGGTAAGTGTAAGTATTGCTTATATGTATACAACTGACCTGCTTGTTGTGTTTCTGTACATAGACATTCATTATGTGCAGTTGAAAGAGTATTTGTTGTCATTTCACTAAGAATACTTCCCACAACTATGTGGTATGAACAAGGGACAGTTATAAGGGTTAATTTGACCATTATTTGGTTGTCACCACAATTTAACAGTATAGTATGAGAGTAGCATGAAAGTATGCTGCATTTCAACAATTTTGTTCTATTTAACCATCAAATTTCTTCACATTGTAGCATTTCTTTGTGGCATGCCTCGAGTTCAGTTAGAATTTACTGAAACTGCCTGTGACTGAGTAACTGAAATCAAATAAATCTATTTGTGGACGTAGCTGTGTACATTCCATGTTAAGTTTTTATTGCATCTTATGAGAGACTGCTGACACATGATGCAGTGGCATCCTGCAAACTCTGGTGCTTGACTAATGGTTCCTTTTATTTCTCCAGTAATTATTTTGTTCATCTCTTTTTGTTAACTGTCACAGGTGTAGTTCCAACTGTTGTGATGAAACACAGTTTCTTGGTGTTTAGACTGGACTTGGCACACCTTCTCATGACTTATTTATGAAATTCACTGATACTTTCACTTACATCAAATTTGGAATCTGTACCTCTGATGAAAATCATGTGTAGTGATGTGTCTGATAATTGATACATCATCTACAGCTATCAACAAAGCTTGGAGTTTCATGCGACAATATCAAAAGTACTTTCTGTTATTGGAGAAAGTCCGTCTTTTCTGCACAACACTGTAAACTGTGACAGACATACCTTGAGTCACACTTTTTAAGCTCCAGAATTGTAGCCAAACAAGTTAAGTATACGGATTTCCTCTTACAATCGATGAAAAGTAGTTTTAAACCCATTTTTTCGAAAAACAAATCCCTTTTTCCACTTTCCATGGGTTTCACATTTGCATTTTGTGAGTACAGATGAGTTTATTGCACCAAAAATCGCTTATCACTTAATACTGATAGAAAAAATCATTGTAGTAAATTTTAAACACACTCATGGATAGGACTGAGGAATATAAATCAGAGATTATTCCATCACTACTTGAAATGTAATTGGGATGCCTTGACAAGTATATTATCTCTGTTTACCTGTGACTGGACTTACTCCACGTTCTAGCTGAGAGTGATAAAGAGAGGGTCCATTATGTAGTGCTCTGCGACTGTCAGGCTTGTTTGGGAAACTCACCCATTACCATCAAGGACTGCCCATTTGCATCGTGCAAACATGTAAGCTGCAGCAGTCTTACTTCAAAAAGCAAGCCAATTTAATTAAGGACTTTACAGAGGCTGCAGTTTAATTGTAATCTGATTAGAATTCCTGACAATGTACTGTCTTCTAACAGACAGTTTGTCTTCATTTTAAGTCCTGAAATGATTCACTACCAACATCAGAGGATGCCACAAACACTGTGCAGATATTAGGAAAAGCATTCATAGTGCAGCTTACTGCAGCAAAGCCTTTGCATTCCCCCAGATGTAGCAGAAAACACAAAAACAAATTCTACTTTCAATTTTGTGGGCGAGGGTAGCATAGTCGGATAGCGACTTGCTACGGGCTGGACGGCCCAGGGATTGAATCCCGGTGGGGGCGACGTTTTCGGCACGCATCCAGACTGGCCCTGGGACCCACCCAGCCTCCTATACAGTGGGTCGTAAGTCACTCCCGGTAGTAAAGCGGCCAGGGCATGGTGTTAACCACCCACCCCAATGTAGCACCGAGGTTAAAGACAGGGTAGAGGTATACCTCTACTTCCCCTTTGTGCCTTCATGGCAGGTGATAGGGTGAATTTACCTTTACCTGTACTTGCAACTTTACATACAAGTACATAACAACACCATGACCTTTTCTTGCAGTATTTATGAAAGAATGTTTCTGAAACTTATCTTGTATAAAAGCACATGATTTCTCTCACCAGTGACCCCACTTTGAATATGACATTTATTACAAAAATACCAAACTGCCCAGTGCTGTGAAATGATATGCCAAAAGAATGAAACCCTCATGTTGTTGCAGAAACTTCCAAATGTGAAAGAGATTTATGCCCTCCCCAAAACATTTAGACTGGTTCTATGACCACGCACTTTGTGGAGTCCAGTGGCCATTCCCAAATGGGTAAAGCATCTAGGCCATGAAATTGACTATTCACCTCCATCAACTGACAAGGTTCAGAAGGAGTGGAGCTATAACTCCACTCTCCCATGTGCACATATATACTTAAGTTCACATTTTGGTGCCACATTCTTTGAACTGAAACAAATGAGATATCTGTAATGTGCATCAGCTGCAAATTACACTCCACTGCTGTGTAACTACTTATGAAATGTGAAACAGTTATAAACAATGAGAAGTTTTGAAGCCAGTTATTGTCATGGAAAAATGAAACATAGGCCCGTATGGTACGTCATCCACACATGAAAGTAAAATCATACACGAATACTGTAATGTAAACACAGAATGATAAACTGATATAAATCAGTTTTAACCTAATTGTATTGTACCAATTACTGCGGTATATATGTAATATTTTCTTGATTTGTTCTGTATCCAAAGTATTAACCTGTTTTGGATTCATAGAATGTAAATAAATTCAAATTCAAATTTAGCTACTCGCCAATTGTGTACTGTATGAATCAAATTTACATTACCAGAAGCTGTTTCTTCAAGGTCAGACTTAATATTATCTGCCATTTATTTCTTACTCTTTCAAGTGGTCACTTACGCTTTCAACTGGTCACTAACAAAGTGCTTTTGGAGTGAAAATTTTGTTCCTGTTTCTTCCTTTCTCACATCCATGATCAGTACTTTTTAAATCTTCTTGTTGCCCAAAATACTGCTGAATTTTGTGTGCGAATTATAACTTCTGTCATTTTTGTTCATTGCAGTGAAATGTCAGTAGAACATTATCTGTGTAACTTAAATTTCAACTGTATGAGAATAGTCTTGTTCAAGAAGTAGCAGTGTGTTGCACATTGTGAATATGTGATAGAAGGCTTATTGGATAAATTGTCACTGTGCATTTCAAATTTGCTAATATATATAAGAGAACACTGGACTTTTATGGTCAGATGAGCATGGTAAGATATTACAAGGAAGTGTGCAATTTGTTTGTGAGCTTCATTGTCACAATTTTAGAGTGTATGTTTACTTTTTCGTAAGATTTCTGTCTGAAAGGGTTTTACTGTAGTTGAACAGTATCCATAAATATAGATGGCAGTAAAGGGTAACCTTTATGCCTTCTTGCCTATACATCAGTTTATTATTAACAACAACCAAAATGACTGTATATCTTTTTTCTAGGTCTGCAAGTAAATGTGTTGGAAAGGCCAACAGAAGGTCAACTTCAGTGAAAGCCAGTACCAGGGGGAATGGTACACGTGATGATGATGGTGATGATGATGATGAGGCATTTGCATGCACAACTTGTGGTGGAGTGTACAAAAACAAGGTGGAACTGATGCTTCACATGAGGTCTCATGGATCATCCAGAATTTTCAAGTGTATGTGCTGTGGAAAAGCGTTCTTGAAGTTGAACCTCCTGTCGAAACACATGGTGTGTCACAATACAGCGCGCCCTTTCCAATGTGAGATATGTCACAAATCATTTAAACGCAATTTTGAACTCACAGGGCATATGAAGGTGCATACTGGTACTAAGAGTCATGTATGCGACTTATGTGGATATGCTACCATACATAAGTCAAATTTGGAAGTACACAAGAAGCGCCACATTGGTGACTTTAAATTTCATTGTGACGTTTGTAAGAAAGGCTTTTACAGTAACACAGAATTGCAAGGGCATCTGACAATGCACACTGGACAGAAGCATCCCTGTGAGGTTTGTGGGAAAGGGTTTTCATTAAAACAGAACCTGAATGTCCATTTGCAGATACATGATCCTGACCGACACAACAAGCGCTTTCAGTGTGAGACGTGTGGGAAGAGTTACCAGCACAAGAATAAGCTCATATGCCACCTGCGTTCACATACCGGTGAGGCAAGATTTGTATGTGACATGTGTGGCAAGTCAGTAACAAGCAGTGTTTCTCTGAGGACACATCGACGTCTCCACACAGGCGAGAAGCCATTTGTGTGTGATATGTGTGGAAAGGCATTCAACTCTCCCAATTACTTGCGGATTCATAAGCGTTCACATACGGGTGAGAAGCCTCACACTTGTGACCAGTGTGGGAAGGCATTCACACAACGCTCCACTCTGGTGGTGCATATGCGATATCACACAGGGTACAGACCATTCCAGTGTGAACTGTGTTGCAAGGGGTTCGTAACTAGGACTTTGTTGACAACACATCAGAAGTGTCACAAGTAGTTTATGCATTCTGTCCTTTGATTCCTTTATAAAGCGAAATGCATATGAAACTTCAGTTGAAAACCCTGAAGTGAAGAGACCACCTGGAAGAACTAAGGTTAAATGGGAGGATGGTATTAAAGCAGCTCTTACAGAATCAGAGTAAGAGTATTTCAACTGGGTTTGTGTGATTTAGGGTAGGTTCAATGGCTGGCTGTTGTGAATGCTGTATAAATGCATGGAATCTCATGACTAACAGAGTGACTGCAACAGTGGCTGAAGTGCTACATTGTTCATGTCAAGCTGCAAGAAGTGTAATGTTGTGAACCATCAGTTCTGTGCAGTGCAACTCTTAAATACACCAGGTACAGGAACAGATTTCACTATTGGATGTTTTTATGTGGAAAAATGTAATTATGAGAGTTATATAAAATACAGATGTATGAAAAAGAATAAAAAATTAGTATGTTTCTGAAGTTACAAATATAAAGGTTATGTTATTAAGTTTAGTAGACTACAATCATGAACCTCTTCATTTACCCGCTTCTGGTGGGGAATTTCACTACGTATCTTACCTCTGTTAAATTTATGATGGCTGCCTCATTTTGGAAAAATTCAGGATTCGTAATTGCTTTTAGCTGCCATCTCTGAATGATCAAAAGAAGTAATGATGTGTATGGTTTTTGTCACAGTGAGGGAACCCATTAGAGTATGTGTAGAACTCATGCATGACAAACATACATGCCTCACTGTCTGAAAGAATTAAAAATCAAGAACAACTCACTCACGTGCTGCCAGTAGCAAGTGAAGTGTATTGAGTCATGGGGCATATGGTCATAGGTTCACAGTTGAAGCTGCAATTCTCCTCACAAATATTCTCCTAATCCAGTACACATTTTGAATCAGGATTATTTAATTTTATGTTGCAAACGGTTTTGTAATGAGATGAATTACTGAAATGTGGAAGGACGTGGGTGAAGAATGTAAAACCCACTGGATTAACATCCCAGACATTACTGAATAGTGGCAGAAGGCACAAGCACGGTTGAAGTAAATTCCAATGTCTGTTGTGTCACTGAGGTATCAGTTCTTAAGGGGATGTAATGTTGTGTCACTAGTTATTTAGTTCCCAAGATCTTTAGACAGTGTAGTTGACCTTCAGACACTTGAAGGTGGACCACTAGATTGTCTCCAAACATCAGGAATCAGGTACCCAGTAATGTAACATCACATTCCAGAAGAACTGATACCTCAACTACCCTGCTGCGAAAACCCTGAAACTCACATAATAACCCTTTTATTGGTCTTTATTGGATGCATGCATCAGTAGCAAAAATTTGTAGAAACATTTTCGGTGCATTATTTATGTGAAACGTCAAGGATGGCCATTATGAGAAGTGACAAAATATACATTACTGGAACGGGATAATTAAAGCAGATATTATTTCGTATGCACAGACTTTTAAGTGGCTGATTTTATTGCATATCAGTAACACAATTATGAGAATGGTAAACTACAGATGTTGTTGAGACCTGCTTGTAACTCAGTCTGAGTGAATTCACTGCATTATAACAGCTGTAGAATACTACTTCATGTGAGACACTCTCTGCCGCACTATAAGTTCAGGTCTTCCCTCATTTTAAAAAGGGTAGAATTTATTCAATATGATCCACTCCTTAGCTGCATATAAACAATTGTAAATATTCATGACAGACATTCTGTAGTTGCACAATGATGAGTAAACTACAAAATAAGAATCAAACAGCATAATAATCTTCATAACTTCTATAAATTGTGCAGAACTGTTAAATAACTTATGACCCAATCAGTACTTTCTATACTGCTACTACTGCATTTGAATTTCCTGTGTATTACATGAAGTATTTTCAGCTTTAAATTTAATAATCATATGCTGTTACATATAACCTGCACTACTGTGTGTGATGGACAGAATTACTTCTAAAAGTTACATTATATTTTAATAAAATAAAATGTGTCCAAAATTTGTACTGTACCGCAGCCATTTGAATATGCATGTTTACTGCAATCGTCTGTAACAGACCAAGTATGCAGGAATTCAAGGAAATATGTCGTACTTGATTGTGTTTTACATTCTTGTCTCCTTTCTTAAAATTGTTTATTTGAAAATGTAACATATTTTCTTAGTTCAGTATGGGTCAGCTTGTTTAGTCCATTGCAAGTGGTTGAGTATAACTGTAGACAGATATCTTGATTTGTTTTCACTGACCAGATGCAGTGATATAACCTACAGAAATGAACCATATTTTGAGACAGAATTCTTACATGATGTTATCATGTGTATTATTTGTTTTCACTACAGTGAATAGAGCCAATAGAATTTGTCTTCTTTCTAGGTCTTCAAGGCTGTGTGCTGGTAAAAATGAAGATTTCCCACATTTATCTGCAGTGCAAGGAATGAATGCCATTGTTTGTGGGAAAGGTCAAAATTTTTTGCCCTGCATAGATTGTGGCAAGATATACAGGAGCAAAGTGAAACTGGGCTTCCATATAGGAACACATAGAAGAGAAACCTCACTGTAGTTCATGTGAGAAAGTTTTCAAAACAAACCAGCAGCTCCAGCGGCATATGACGACCCATGTGACAGATCGTCCATACACATGCAACAGATGCAACAAGACATACAAAAGGAAGTTTGAATTCACTGGACATAAGAAGGTCCACTCAGGAAGCAAGAACCTTGTATGTGATATATGTGGATTTGCAACCATGTACAAATCTTACTTTGCACTGCACATTAAGCACCTGAGCAAATACAAGTTTAAATGTGCAATATGTTGGGAAGGATTCTATTCCAGCTTTGACTTGCAAACCCATAGTAATAGCCATACTGGTGATAAACCCCACCAGTGCCATGTGTGTGGTACGGCATTTCTATACAGTTCAAATCTCTGGATGCACCAACAAAGTAATCACCCAGAGAAGGATGCAAAGTGCTTCAGCTGCAAAATTTGCAGCAGGAGCATCCCTTTCAGTAACTCACTGGTGTCTCACATGAACTCCCCTACAGGTGAGAATCGATTAATCTGTGAAGTCTGTGGGAACAGCCTCTGTAACAAGAAATCACTGAAGAAGCATCAGTTGTTGCACACAGGCGAGAAACCATGTGCGTGGGCAACATATGGCAAGGCATTCAGCAGACCTGAGTATGTGACGGTACACCAACTGATGCATACTGGTGAGAGGCCCCACTCCTGTGACATCTGTGGCAAGTCATTTACTCAAGTCTCTACTCTGGTTGTGCACAAACGCTATCATAATGGACAGAGACCCTACGAGTGCCACATCTGCAACAAGAGCTTTGTGTCCAAGACCGTATGGAGCTCACATCTGAGGATATATGTTCACTGTAACAAGGAGGCTTTGATTATTGCTATCTGAAGTCAGCTACCTATGATCATCCTGTCATATCCTCATCCTAAATGTTTCCTCATGCCTACTTATTTATTTTTACACATTGTTAACTGGTAAGCACAGAAATCAGCAATTTTTAAATCTTGGTTATTGTTTGTTTTGGATACATTATTGAAGTCAGTGAATAGCTGAGAATAATTTGTGCATTTACTTTTTATTTTTATAAAATAACAATTGCTCCATGTTATTGCCCTATTCTATTCAGACTTACATCAAAGACCATATCCTATCACAGAATTAGTTTTCTGTGTAAATATGTTGGCTTCTTTACTTCACATTTGTAATATATAATTTCAAACTTACAGACATTACATACTGTGAACCTATTATATTCCTGCCACTTTGATGTTGATGGAGGCAACCTGTTCCTTCGAAACATTTATAAAATTCTACCAGGCCACACTCTGTCACCAGACCATGGCAATCTTTATAGTCATAGCTGTGAGAATCCCAAACCACACAGAAGATTTTTCAGAATCTTGTATGTTTTTTATGTGTTTCGATTTTACAGTAACTGTCTTGAGGAAGGTAGTGTGTTTATCCAATACAGGGAAAGTGTGCTTGACTTCCAGTCAAGAAATTTGTGAAAACAAGATAAATAATAATGATGGTGATAACAACAGCAACAATAACAATCCTACTATCAACAGCCATAATGATCCTAGCATCCCTAATATAAAAAAAATAATAAAAGTGACACCATGTCCTGTATACAGAGAAGGAAGGGAATGATCATAGTTTTGCTGCTGTGTGGTATGTCGTGGTCCTTGGGCTTGTGTTGCTATGACTGAGCTATCCATTTTTGATGACTGTTTTCTTTTTCATGTAAGAGAAGAAGCCTTCTGGAGACCATAAGGGATTACATACCGTCAGCTCAACTAATTTGTATTATTAATTGATTTAAGGCAACATGTTTTGACAAACATTAGTCTTATTCAGGCCTGAAGATGACCAGTGTTTGTTGAAACATGTCACCTTAAATCAATTATTCGTAATACAAATTAGATGTGTTGAAAGGTATTTAATCCTTTATAATTCTATATAACACATCTAGATGTTTAACATACAATTCTGGAGAGCAGTTAGTAGTAACACTTGTGCAAATGTGCGAAGGTTACTGAACCAAGGAGCAGTGGACCTGGCAGAATGGTTGGTTAGCTAGTATGTGTCAATTCTTGAGCTGCCAGATCCTTAAAACTGGAAAGATTTTGCTGTATGAAAGAAACAATGGAAGTCATTATTCAGCTAGCAGTATTGGACAATTAATTGTATAAGACATGTGTTTAAGAATTGTCAGTTACCAAGCTGCTATTTTGTTTTATGCTGTCAGAACCATTCTTGTGTACACATTTAATTTACTGCATCTAGTGACTTATAATGTGTATAGACTAACCTAGATCTTCTCACCATACATTTTGTTTCTAATATAGTTCCCAAATTCAGTATGTTGGAGTTAGCTTCATGTCATAACCTCAGTACGTGTGCATACACTGTACCACTAAGCAAAATCTTTGTGCTGTTATGTGTGGTAATTGGTCTGCACATAAACTCTTATACAGTTAAAATTTGTTAAGTAATTGCCATATATCTGTTGTGACTGACATTGTCAAATTTACAAAGAAAAGTAATATTCACAGATGTTTTTAGTATGCAGAGTATTAAGAGTAGTAACGAGATTGTGCCTCTGCTACGTCATTATATGGAAATGCTGTGTTCTGCAGGGAGTGAGCCAGGGTGGTATAACCATTATATTTGGCACACAAGAAATGTCATGACCTAGTTCCAGTTGACTAAGCCGTGGTTATGTAATAATTGCATTTAGTGTTGTATAAATGCCAGTACTAAAGTGCATTTACTGAGTCATGGTGGTATAATCATTACATCTGGTATGAAGGAAATTCCACTACCTAATTAAAGTTCCACAAACCAACTTGATATCAGGGTCAGCATAAGGGTGTTTTGGACACTAGGCAATCCCTTAGATATGCGCCCCACTATGAAGTTTTGATAAGTTAATGGAGGAGCTTCTTTACTTATAGTTTCTATAACTGTCAAAAATCAGTAATGACAACTGTATTTTCAAGAATTCAATGAAGAAAATGTCAGTGAAACGGTAGGCATTATTGTAATGTGACTCAAGAAAAGTAAGCAAGCATATTTCAGATATTTACCTACCACCTTTAACCTTTTGCCAGCAAGTTTAAATGCGAGGTGTGCACCTTGATGGTCAGAGTTGTGCTGGCTTGGTGTGGACGTAAAAATTTCAGAAATGCAGCACACTGAGATCAGCATATGGCTTTCTGAGCAGTTGAACAGTACATTTTAGAGACCACTGTGTGGACACTTAGGACACTGAAGATTAATAGCATATAATAACATGTTACAAATAACAACAATTATTATTAATTTTTGTTTGCTATACAAGCCCATGTGCACGTGCGCGCGCGCGTCTGCCGTGCACCTCTGACCCACAGAGTTTGCTCTGACCAGCATTTCATCAGCATTGTCATGAAAAGTGTTTAATGTCATTTAAATGCACTTTGATATTAATACATATCAGGACTTGCATCACAGAAATAGCCCACATGGTAATACAAAGTTCCTTTTCTGATAGTTTATACCAATGCAAGTTATTTTGTGGTTACAAGACTGTTCACTCTTTGCTCTTTGTTCCTTCCTCTTTTACTTCATTTCTCCTGTCTCTTCTCAGTGCATTTCAGTATTTTGTCCTTGTATATTTCTCTGGGTCTTCCAGTTGTTCTTATCTTATTTTCATTGTTACTGCCATTGTGAAAATTATCATGCAGATTCCCAGAATACTTATTATTTGAGAACAGAGCGTGACCATGTGTTGCAGTTTTTAAGTTCACACCACTCTCTACTATATCTGTGGAGGTGTGTCACACCTTCCTTTTGCATTGTTTGGTCTTGTACTGAAATTATATATAAAGGGGCTCCATAACATATATGTTGGGGGGGGGGGGGGGTGGTCGTGCCACATTGCCGGCATTTTTGGCCACTGCCATCTTTTTACAATGCTTTCTATTGTTCCCTTACTTTCCCCCACATCTACTTTTCGATTCATATAAATTGCTGCTCCCTTACCACCTCACTGTGTGTGCTGCTGTTGTCTTAGTCATGTCTAAAATAACCTTTTAAAGCCTAGCGGTAACTTTACGTACAACCAGGTTTAACATTAAAAAATTCTACATGGTGCCCACATTGCGTTTATGTGTTTTGTACGGATCTCAGAACAAACAGCAACTTTTGCCTTATAAAACATTAAGAGATTGGTTTTTATAACCGAAGTGGAGATGTTTTCAGCGCGGTACGCACTGAGTCCTTATATAAAACAGATATGCTTCGTCTTTAAAGGGTTAATGTCTTGGCCTTGCTATTTAAAATTATGGTTGTTGTGGATATACCGAATGGGATCCTTGCTGGTGTTGTGCAGTGTGGGGCTCATTATTTGCTTTCTTGTGTTGGTCTTGTATTGTATTGTATTGTATTATTTCTGTTTGTGAGTATGGTAATAAAATTTTATTTTACCATCCATTTAATTTGAGGTTCTCTGCTGACATCATTTGTGTGACTCCGCCACCACCAGTGCTCCCACATATTCCCTGCCTAGAGTTGGTGTTCTGTGTATGGCAAATTGCATGCAGGGAAGTAGCGTTGATTGCAGTAGAAGAGAGACAGGTGTACTGAATTTAATGTGGCAATACATACATTTGTACAAAGAATTTTAGACTCACTTATTGGTATAATAATATCTGATCACATGTCCAACATTTATAAATTGGTATCTACAAATTGAATGCTTTGGAAGAAAAACTGCTTGTGAAGGACTGTATTAGCCCAGCTTCGTGATTCACAGCACATAGAGCAAACCAGATTGCTGTGCTGAGTGTGGGTCTGTGGCCAAAAATGTTATATTTTGTTATTTTAGGAGGGAAGCCTGTTGAATGAGTTCATTTTTAAACATGACACAGATCTCTTGACATAGAAGTATGTACTTTAACTGAGTTATTATTGCATGACAGTAACACGCCATATTATTTTTATAAGCTGGATCAGTTTTGTTTATCTTCTTTCTAGGTCTCCAAGTTTCGGAAAATCTGGAGGCAAGAAAATTAAAACCAAGGACAAAATCAGCCCCACAGCGAAGAGCCAGAAAATGTATGTGAAAAATCTCAGAAGCAATCAGAAAATGATGAAGTGTGATGAGTGTGGAGAACGTTTTCACAGATTGGAGCTTGTGTGCCACAAACAGACTCACAAATCACTGTCCTGCACATCCTGCAACAAGACATTTTTAACCAAGAGTAAACTTATTTCACACATGAAAATGCACAGAACTCCGAAGGAATTCAGATGTGCATCCTGTGGCGTGATTTTCCACACAAATTCAGAGTTAAAACAGCACATGAAAAGTCATGTGGCTAGGAAAGAATACAAATGTGAGGCATGTGATAAAATGTTTTTCTCAAATCAGCACCTACGAAATCACATCAAGACCCACGGCAAGGAACGTCCATACACATGTGAAATTTGTCATAAAACTTACAAACGTAAATATGAGCTTACAGGACATAAGAAGATTGTCCATACTTCAGACAGCAAACATGAGTGTGACATCTGTGGGTTTTCAACATTGTACAAAGCCAACCTGGAAGTGCATCACAAGAGACACCTTAATGAGTTCAGGTTTACATGTGAGATTTGTAAGAAGGGGTTCTACACAAACTCAGAGTTGCAAGGACACAAGAACTTCCACACAAATGAGAAGCCACATCAGTGTGACATATGCGGCAAGGCATTTCTCTATAAGTCAAACCTGTGGAAGCACCAAAGAAGTAACCACCCCGGAAAGGACTCAAAGCATTACCAGTGCAGTGTGTGTGGTAAAAACTTCCCATTTAAAAGCTCCCTGACATCACACATGAACACTCACACAAGGGAGTTGAAGTTTATCTGTGATGTATGTGGAAAAGCCCTTTCAAGCAGCATGTCACTCAAGGCCCACAAACGGTTACATACAGGCGAGAAACCCTGTATCTGCACAGTGTGTGGGAAGGCATTTACCAAGAGCTTCACTCTTAAAGTGCATCAGCTTACACATACAGGGCAGAAACCCCACTCATGTGACATCTGTGGGAAGTCATTCACACAGCGTTCCACTTTGGTTGTGCATAAACGCTATCACACTGGGCAGAGACCTTACCAGTGTCACATATGCAACAGGGGCTTTGTGTCCAAGACATTGCTCAACACTCATCAGAAGAGTCATGACCAGGCGTGTTTTTTCCACCTGTGAAAATGAGTACTGTTCCTTAAAGTTACAGTGTGCAGAAATGAGTACCTACATTTGAACACACACATAGTGAGACTAGTAGCAGTTAGCCCTCTCATGAGATTTCCTGTGTCAACTACACACTGATCAAATGTTTGCAAAATTCGTTAGTGATATAATAGTTTTACGTTAACTTATTTTTATTTTATTGTTTTCCATACTGTTAAAACACAAATATGTGTCTAAAGTGACCTTTACAGCACAAATGCATGCCAATTTCCTGTTTTTCTTTCAATATTCCCCATCCCATTAAAGCAGCCAATAGAATGCTGTGTGTGTGTGTGTGTGTGTGTGTGTGTGTTTTGTGGTTATGTTACCACACATTTGGAGATACATGATCACATGCATTCTGAATTAAAATCATGAGGGTGCTTCACACACATAAATTTTTGCTGTTAGAGGGTTTACACGTAATTTACACAAAATCACTTGCTGAACACTGTCAATGTTACCAACTGCTTGACTTTATGTATGGTGTTCTACCTCCCTCTTTGAATGACATTTTCAAAAAAATGCAGCTGTGCCTTTCAGAAATTCAGTAATTTCTTCTCCTGAAAGGATGCCATGAAATATAGCTGCAGTCATGGGGCAGAGAAGTAATTATTAAAGTGCTGTGATGGTCAGGACTACAGAATGCACAACAGCAGACTGAACAAGCTAAATAAAAAATCTTGTGTGATTTGCTATAAGATCCTGATGAAACTGACAGAAATTCACGTTTGCATAGTAAGAATGCACAAAAGGACTGTTTGCTATATTTTCATTCTTAGCTTGACTATTAGAATGTATTTAAATTTATTCCACACTTTTAATATTACCTCTTCAATAATGTGCTATCTAGGGCCCTTTTCAATGCGTCACAAATTTCTATATCTGCTACCCTCCCACACTTTCCCATTGGCTTGCCATCTTCTCCATCTGGTGGCCACTAGTCACACTTTGCCTCTATATCCCTGCTTTTTAACCTGCTTTTGCATCCATCTTGAAGATGAAGATGACAACATTCCTTTCAAATGTTGGAACCACTTACTCAGTGATATGGCATCACATCCTGAAGATGAGTATCCTCAATTTCATTGCTGTGTGAATCTCAAAACTCACAGATTCCACCTTGGTTCTTTGACTTGTTTGCAGTGCTAAAGACTTTTCCTGGATATGGACTATGAAATTTAAGAATTTGTAGTTCCTGACTACCAGCATTAAACTGATGAAAATAAATTGGGTAATTGTAGGAATATACAGTATAAGCTATGGAAGAGAGCTTTGGGAAGATTTAAAACAAACTGCTGCATTGTGTCAATAGACACCTTTAGAAAAATTAAGGTGTATTACTTATCCATATCAACTTCTATGGAGAATAATTTACATCTAAAGAAGTTCTACATATTCCTTGCCACAGTCTTGTTTGTATGGTTGCTTAATGGAGACATCATATTTCGTGGCCAGAATTTTATTACATGGGCAAAGTTTTCATACACATGTTAGTAAAAATGTAAGATTTGATTAAACACATTTTTCATGCCTACTCCTGCACTGTCGATCACCACCATTCATCACCTACTACTCCTGATACTTTGTCTACCCAGGCATACCACATTACTAACCTTTACATGACACACTTTATCTTGAGCATAGTGCAGCCTTAAATTGTTTCAACCGTTGGTAGAAGGTGCAGAGGAAAGTTCTCCAGTACATTAAACATATTAATCTATAATTAGACACAGGGGGTACAACAGTACCTTTCTTAGAAAATTTGGTGTTTAATGCTGATGCCGGTTTTTGTTCATTCATGCTTTTTTCAAGCTAATGAAGTGGAAAGAAGGCCTACTGTTACTAGACATTTATCTCAGAGATTGTGAGTCACAGAGCAGTTTGAACTGATCTGTATACCATGATACTAGTCACATAACTGTCTGTAATTATGTAATACACTAGTAAATTTGTTCATTTATATCAGTGGTACGTTAGTCCATTGTCATGTTGCACGTATTATGTGTCTGCAAGTGGGATATTTTTGGTTTTTAATGTAAGATTATTTGTACTTTGACATGAAAACATTTTGGAATGAGGTTATCTAGTAATATAAGTATTATTATATTGTATTTCTGAAGGGAGAAAGCAAATGGAACAGCACTTCTAGAACTAGGTAATGTAAATAATTAAGTCTTGCAGAGTGAATATATCTAATGCTTTTAGTACAATTTTTACAAGATGGAGGACAGGAGCAGTCAACTATTATGTGTGACAAATAGCCATGTGATGAGCGGAGGGTTAACAGCGAAGAAGAAACAGGTTACTTGAGCTGTATCGCTATTTGTTTGTATTTAGTACATATGTGGTTGAGGCAGAGAGCATAATATGTTTTTCTTGGCTTTTTCCACTCCCGTCAGATCTCACAATAGTCACATTCGCTCCTTCTTGGATAATTTCCAGATTTCTTCACATTAGCAAACTCTCATCTCATTGCATAATTTGTCAGATATACCTGCTATTGGCATAATATGTAAATAAGGTTTTAAACATAAGACATAACAGTTACCTTTATCAAAAACCAATCACAAATTTAATCAACAAGTACAGCATACAATAGAATGTGGGTCTTTATTACTGATTATGTAATAATGTTTGGTTAACATTTTAAAGCCTAGCGGTAACTTTACATATGAACAGGTTTAACATTAAAAAGTTCTACGTGGTGCCCACATTGTGTTTATGTGTTTTGTATGGATCTCAGAACAAACAGCAACCTTTTGCCTTATAACACATTAAGAGACTGGTTTTTATAACCGAAGTGGAGAGTGTTTACAGCGCGGTATGCACTGAGTCCTTATATAAAACAGATACGCTTCGTCTTTAAAGGGCTAATATTATGACATGCTATAATATGTCTTTGTTAAATTATCCAACTGGTTGCTCATTAAGACAACCCTATTGCAAGCTTCAGAATGTTGCATAGAATAAGCTGTGGTGCATCACAGCATTGTGAGATAGTTACATTTTACAGAATTCATTTACTAAACTAAATTCATTGAAGGCTGGATGGTACATAGGGTATTTTAAAATGCTGTCTGAAGAACAAAGATTGTTTAGTATCACATGCACTGAGATGATGATTAATTTGGACCATGCATCTGCTCTGTTATGCAAGAGAAGTTTTCATACTAAAATTTTGTATGGATTTCTCTTCTGTCCCATTCTTGCAGTTTGCCTCATCTGTCTCATCCTTCTTCATTTGATTACGCTAGTGATATCTGGCAATTAGTACAAATCATGAGCTCCTCATTTCGTATTTGTATTCAGCCTCTTGTTGCTACCCACATTCCAGATCCCAAAATACTCTCAGGATTCTGTTTACACAGGAGCAATTCACATTCTTCCCTCAGTGTAAGAAACCACTGTCTTCTTCATTTCCCCATTGAAGTCTCAAATCCTATATTTTCAGCTCATCTATTTTCAGTGAAGTAGTAATTGCATATGTCCCTAGTTTCTTCACCACTCCTTTAATATTTAAGTGCCCTGCACTATTAAAGAGCCACAATAGCATAACCAGTATAGTGATTAGGCTATAGGCTGGACACTGGAAGAATAGTAGCTCCATATGTGGCAAGGGTAGGAAGATTCTTTCTTTTCCTCAAAGTGTGCAGGCTGGCACTGTGGTCCACCAGGGCATATTCTGTGAGTACAGACTGTCTTTCCCCAGGATAAGTGGCCGGTACTTGCAACAGAGCACTCTGTCTCCATCTGCTACTAAGATCAAGAATTAGAGGAGCAATACTTCCATTTCCCTATGCTTTTATGGCATTTACATGGACAATTTTACCTTCTCTTACTTATGCATGATAATGTAAAATTTAAGTGCCGCTGGACAGGAAACCATGACAGCACATTAAGTCCGACTTTTTTTACAATTTACTACCTTCCCCATCATGATGTCATGAGGGTAAACCTCCCAAGAACACCAGTAGATAGGGCAATAAATTCTGATTGAACCAACACATCTAGTGTTAAATCATTATAACAGAACTACCGTGTGAAGTAGGAGAAAGGGTTGTTTTCAGTCAAAGCAGTTGCGGCATGAAAGCTTCCTTGTCTGCAACCATATGAACATGTGGCCAAAGAGCAATATCCCTCTTTTGTAAAAATCAGTTGTAAAAAAGATGGAACATACAGGAAATAAAAATACTTTCTCATATTAAAACATGGCTTCTATATGTGAGCTGTAATTTTGATGTCAGTGCTTCAGAAAGTCTTTCAGTAACATATAAATATGTAACAGCTTCGAAAACATTACCTTCAGGAAAACCCAATACTCAGAAATGCATTGTTCTCCATGTACTGTGGAGGGCTATAATCCCATATCATTTAGTTTCAAAATTCAGATTTGCATTTATGGATTAAATTATTGTATCCTTTCCTGTTTTTTAAGTCTTGGTGAAAATGTCTCACTCTGGAGAAGAAATTAGATCGTCTGAGAATATTTGGGCCACTAAGAAGACAAAAAGTAGACAAGAATAGAAATAAGGGCTTATTCAGGAGCCTCACAGTTTACACTCCTCACATTGTATTAGTATGGTGATGAAGTGAAGGACGATGAATATAGTAAGCAGATATGCATATAGCATTTTGATGCAGAAATGTAAGAGAAGAAACTATTCAGCAATATGGCATATTTGGAGAATAACCTAGAAGGAATAGATTATGGGATGTAAAATGGAGTGAAGTGACTGAAGGTAGGGGCTAATTGTGGACTTTTGTAATAACGGGCATTTTCCATGATAACAAGAGATCTATAAATCAACTGAGTATGAACTGCTCAAGTAATTCTGTATTGTAGAGTTAAAGTTGAAATTTACATTGTACTAGGAATTAATGCAAGCAAAGGGATGAATCCATTTATCTTTATTTCTAGGTCTGGAAGTCAGGGTCTTGGAGGGAGTCCAAGTGGCTCCAAGAAAGAAAATACCCTCAGAACTAAAGCATCATCCAAACCAAGCAGTGAACCTGCCCATGGAAGTGGGAAGATCAAGGACTGTGGGAAGGTGTATGGTAGAAATCAAAATATTCTTCATAAGAGTGGTTATGAATCATCAGAGCCTATAACTTGTTCCACGTGCGGTAAGGCATACAAGAGCACAGCAAAACTAGACTCTCACGTAAAGACACATGTGTCTCCAAAGGTATTCAACTGTGCTTCTTGTGAAAAGGTATTTTTAACAAACAAACAGCTCACAAGCCATATGAAAACGCACACTAAAGAACGCCCATACACGTGTGAGATTTGTCATAAATCTTACAAACGGAAGTATGAACTCACAGGCCACAAGAAAGTGCACACTGGTACAAAAAGCCATGTCTGTGGTATTTGTGGCTATGCTACTATGTACAAAGCTTACTTAGAGATTCACCAAAAGCGACATTTCAGTGAATTCCGTTTCAAGTGTCACTTATGTGGTAAAGGATTTTACACGAATTTTGAACTGCAGGCTCATAGCAACGTTCACACAGGTGAGAAGCCCCACCAATGTGACATATGTGGCAAAGCATTCCTGTACAAGGCCAACTTGCTCACACACCAGCGGACAAACCACCCAGATGCACAGAAGGATGCAAAGCGCTTCCAGTGTGAGACCTGTGGGAAAAGCTTCCCTTACAAAAAGAATCTCTTGTCACATCTCAGTTCCCACACAGGTGAAACTCAATATTTATGTGATGTTTGTGGGAAATCACTGACAAACAGCCGCTCACTCAAACTGCACAGACGGCTACACACAGGGGAGAAACCGTGTATCTGCACTGTGTGTGGGAAGGCATTCACCAAGAGCTTCACACTTAAAGTACATCAGCTTACCCACACGGGACAGAAACCCCACTCTTGTGACATCTGTGGGAAGTCATTCACGCAGCGTTCAACTTTGGTTGTGCACAAACGCTATCACACAGGGCAGAGACCCTACCAGTGCCGGATCTGCAACAAAGGCTTTGTGTCCAAGACATTGCTTAACACGCACCAGAGGTGTCATGATAAAGGCTGCTGTTTCTCTTTATGAAAGGTTGTTACATTCCAAACATAGTTCACTTTTGATTTATGTTGATGTGTTCATTATTATGTATAAAACTGACTTTCTGATCTCTGGCCATGCAGTGTTTTTTATACAGTTATTCTCATTTCTATAGCCATTTGTCTTATAAGGAATTAATTAGCTTCCTGAAATTGTGGGACTTGACTGTATATCACATCTACAACAATTGCAAATATCTGGGTAATATATGAGTACTTAGCCAGTTCAATATATTGTTACCTCCCAGCTGGCTTCTTTTCACATGACATCCCTACAAACATTTGTTGTTTTCATTTCGTCTGACTGCAGTACATATTTTTTGTCCAGTCCTTCATAAAGGCACTCAATTTAACTATCCTGGTAGATGAAAAGTTTTCTCATTTTTCTATTTGTTCTATTTTTCAGTTCACATCCTGTGTTTGCCAATTTGTTTGCTTTCGGTTCATTTATCAGAGGGAAAATCCACTTTTCACAGACACACGAATCAGCAGCTGGAGTTATATTTCGTACATTTATATTTTAAGTTCTTTGAACACTTGTTGAGATGATACAGATAACATACCATGCTCATGAAAAACTGATCTGTTGAAATGTTTCTGCAAATATTTCATCTTGAAACTCACTGCTGTGTGGCTATTGAAGCCAGCACATGGCAGACCTGTTTGCAGATTTGCAAATCATGTGTTCCATTGTATTTGTTGAGTGTGCATAACACATCATTGTTAAGTTAGTTACAAATTAACACATATAGTTTTCTTACATAAGAAATTGCTGGGAAACTGCAACCCATTTATAAGTAGTTGTCATAGTTACCTTTCAGCTGACATCATTTAAATGCCAAGCATATCTCCTGCTGTCTGGCATTTTGCATAACACAGACAAATAAATTTCCACACAGAGGCCAGAATATGGGATGCTAGGCCATTTTCAAGTACTTTTTACAGATGAGCATATTGCATAGGATGATAAAGGCTAAAACAGCATACATTTTAAGTGCCTCTGAAATTCTTTACAAATTTTTGAGGTTTGAGACCTTTTAGTTCTAATACCATGTCTTCTGTTTTTCACATTTTTCAGCCAGTTCGAGGTTACACAATTATGAGATGTTCAAAACATATCGCATGATACTGGATATGTATACTCACTTTCTTTTTCCTAGCTGAATCAAAACGCGTCCTGTACTTTCAACATCATTGACCACTTACCAAATCTAACTTAATTGGAATTTTCTGTCCATGTAACAAGGCTGGTCACTTGTATGAAAACAAATAATAAACCACAATCATCTTGCTGAGCCTGACAACTTTATCACCTTACAGTTTCTAGCAAAAACTTATTTTTATGTAATCAAGAAGTTTGTCACTCTCTGGTATCTGTTCAACTGGGAGGTATTACACTGAGAACTTGTGTTGTGTTCACGTTTTGATATTTCTGGAATAAACAGTTACAGCTACAATCCTACTTTTGTTCATCTGACTAATTGGTTTATATGCCTGTGAAAATGCTTCTAATGAAACCTGCCATTTTTCCCAAGTCCTTAATCCTCAGGACAAAGGTAAAACATCACACATTTTCAAACTTCAGTACTGTAAAGAGGTGAGTTATTGGGTTCAAGTTCTGACTGCATTTGTCTGGCAGTAATGATAAGAAAATTCACCAGTCTGCAATGTACATGAAAATAAATTTTCAGCTGCATTCATACATGAAGATTGCGATTAATATTGCTGACTTGTTCCTTTTACTTATCTCTAAAAACAATTAGTTATTAGGTTCTTGTGTTCATTATGCACCCATCAGAGCATGTGCAGTATATGCTAATCAGGATTTTCAACTTCAGAACTGTAACTATGGTTATTTATGTTTATCTGCTGATGATCTATTAAACATCCACAAATGTGGAATCTTAAGTAAAGAACCAGGCAGTTGTTTTTAGTTTTCCAGACTACCTAAACCCTCACATGCAGGAAAGGTTTTTAGTTTTCTAGACTATCTAAACCCTCACACGCAGGAAAGGTATTATATAAATAAAACATATCTTGCTAGTTCTAAAACTTCATCAAATGTAATATTCAGCTCGTATCTTAGCTGCATGCTTGATAGCATTTCTTCTGATGCTGTAAGCTGTTTGCAGTGTCACATAATATAAGGATCATTTATTACCAATACTGCAAACATACAAACAACCAAGGAAACAAATGAACTCACACTAAATTTAAAATTTCTGTCTTTTTCAGGTCAGCCACATACATGCACAATAAGCATGCACAACCTTGGAAGAAAGGCAGCTATCCTCAAGCCAGGGGCTTATCCTTGTCATCCATGCCTGATCTTAAAAGTAAGAAAAAGGATATCAAAAAGTGCAAAGTGTGTGGTGAGTTATTTTCTGCTGATGAAATGGTTCTTCATAAAAATATACATACAGGAATAAAACCGCACATTTGCATTCTCTGCAAATTGCAGTTTAACACAAAAACAAGACTGAAAATACACATGAAGTGCCATAATGGCACGAAAGAATTCAGATGTGAGGCATGTGGCAAGGAATGTCTTTCCAAGAAACTGCTCAAGCGTCACATGGGCAGTCATAGTGAAGATCGTCCATTTGAATGTGACATCTGTGGTCGTAAATTCAAAAGATCATACGAAGTTACAAAGCATAAGAAGATTCATCAGGGTGAGAAGAATCATGTTTGTGACGTTTGTGGTTATGCAACAATGCATAAAGCATGCCTGGAGACTCATCAGAAAAGACATCTTGGTGATTATATGTTTAAGTGTGATATTTGCGGTAAGGGTTTTTTCTCAAGTTTTGAGTTCCGAGAACATAAAAATATACACACAGGTGAAAAACCTTACATGTGTGACATCTGTGGGAAAGCCTACACATCAAAGAATAGTTTGATGGCTCACAAGAAGACCCATGAACCTGATGCCAAACCCACAGAAAAGGTTCATGAGTGTAAGATGTGCAGCAAGAGTTTTAAGTACCGTAAATCCCTCTTGGTACATGTGAAATCTCACTCAGGAGAAAAATTCTTGTGTGACTTTTGTGGAAAGGCATTCTCGACTAAAGATACATTGAAACTTCATCGCAGGAATCACACAGGCGAGAAACCAAATGTGTGTAATGTTTGTGGTAAAGCGTTCAGTGCTCTATACACTCTTAAAGTACACCAGCTCATACACACAGGGGAAAAACCCCACACCTGTGATCAATGCGGGAAGGCTTTCACACAGCGTTCCACTCTTGTTGTCCATAGACGGTGTCATACAGGTCAGAAACCATATGAGTGCCACATCTGCAACAAGACATTTGTTTCCAGAACCCTCCTTAACTCGCATGTCAGGAGTCATGGTGAACAAGCATATTACAAGCACAGTTTTCCAATTGTGAATTGAAATACATCACGTAACTGGACTGAGTCATATCTGACATTCACGGAATGTGTCTGACATGCACTGAATTCAGATTACTTAGGTACACAAGAAATAAATAGGGTGTTTCACTTGATTTTTATTTTATTAACAATGTTTTGTCAATTGGAGAGATATTTACTGTTACTTGAGTTTGAATGATCATTAATGGCAAATTGTGGGAGTATGTGGTTTGCTTCAGTATACTGCCCCAACATTCACTTTGAATGACTGAGGAACACTACCAAAATACGAAGCTAAGCCAGTAACTAGAAAACATTCAGACTGTGTGCCTTTGAAACCCAATGGTGTATTTATATCACCACTGGCCTAACCTGCTGTACTGCTGAATATTTTCAATGTTTATGTAAACTGTGATAAAGAATTTCTAATACCTGGAGGTGTTGAAGGAGGCAATTAATATCTGTAAATTTTAGGACAAATGAAATATACAAATCCTTTCCCAGGGTGAATGAGAACTGCGTTAGCATCACAGCTAAATATTTAAAATGTCAGTTTCTAGGTGTATGGTACTGAAATGTTGAAAATTTAAAATTATTAGCAGTATTTGATTTGTGAAATTTGAGTTTCTCAGAGTGCTGTTGCTGAGGATTCAAATGAACTTGGCATAACATCCAAGAAGGCTTGAATCTTCAATAGCTGATTTATTTGTGCAGCACATTAATTCAATCTTCTCATTGTTGTTCAAGATGTCTGAAGTAACCTCCTAATATTCCTCACAAAGGCTACTTTGCATTTTTTAATAGTTCTGCAAGAGTCTTTTTTTTTACACCCATCAAGATTACACTGATAGTTGTAACCACCATATCTTCCTCCTTAATATCACTGTGGTAAAGACAAACAATTTTGAAAAGTTGTGAAAGGAAGGACGACTTTATCATTCAGTAGGTCCGCAAAAATGTAGGAAGGTATGGTGATGGCTAGATACATCCAATCAAGTGCCTTGTAGGCTGAAGAAGAGAAGACCTCAATCAATCTGTCTCCCAGGATGTCGAAAATATGATTCAGGGCTGACAAAGGGTAGTATTCAATGCATGAGATGCAACACAGAAAGTTGTACCGTGAAGAAGATTTCTGCAATGTAGAATTAATTTGTCAGACAGTAAAAGGCTGTAATTATCTTTCCATTTTCCTTCTTAATTCATGCATTTTTAATTCCTGTTTGTGAATTTGTTATCAAAATGGGTGGCAGGCCTTTAGCTTGAAAGAAAACTCATCCACTCATAAAAATTATTTTCTGGCACATTGTCCTTATGATGAATGCAGTGAGTTACCTGCCAATTTGGTGTTTTCTCCTCTGAATTCCACGTCCCAAATGTTGAAGATTCCCATATACTCACAGAGTATTTGTTGTCTATACTGCCTTTAGACGGGGAAAAAACTGTATAGAACAGTTTGTCAGAGGAACATTCTTTTCTTTATGGTAATTTGCTTTTAAACCTTCTGTTTTTGTGTCTTTTAAAGAGCAGTTATTTGTATTACAATTGTCATTTCTAATTTGTTTGCACACACACACACACAAACACATAAATTTTTGCAATAAATTTCATCAAAATTAAGAGTTTCTTCACAAGTGATGATGTGCTTGGTGACATTTTCTTTGTATTGAACAGTGTGATGAATGGAACAAATTGCCCCATTTCGGTTTCCGGTCTCAGTAAAAGTCTTCAGCATTGTCTTCACGGTTGTTGTAATATATCTAAATTGCCCACAAAAATTCGTCATACAGTTCCCAGTATTTCATATGTGACACTCAATTCTCATCACTTCTTAAATCAACTCTTTCACTTCCTTGATATTTTCATCAGTACCAGAAAATTTTGATCATCTGCATTTTTCAAGTGTCCTCTAGCCTCTCTTAATCACTAATAGCCACTCAGAGGCCAATGTTCTTGTACATGCAAGCTGTACTCTGTCACGCCCATTACATTTTTTCTCAGTAGTAATACAGAACCTCTTCCTGGACAATGGCACCATGCAGATGTAAGCCATACTGTTTCCATCAGTAGTTATGATGTATAATGAAGACATTTCCCTGACATCCCAAATACAAACCAAGAGCTTATTTAACACTTCCAAATCGTTACAGATGTGTTTAGTATTAAGGCATTGAAGTGACTGTTTATTTGAATGAGAATTCTGTCATTCTAATATGACTTATTGGAATTATAAGATGGGACTGTGTGGAAATGGCAACTGCCTGTCAGTAGAAAACAGTACAAAGCCACTTGGTCTGCCTTGACCTTCTGTTGAATACCACCATCCACAGTGAACCCTCATTCTAATCTGACTGCTGGCTGATGCAACATTCATCCATCTTTCTCACATCTCCTACCAAGGATGTAACACATGCTAATTATAACAGATACAGCGGGTGAGAAATCGATGTGCACAACCTGTATCAATGGGAGGCAATGGTTCTTTCACTAGGATTTTAACAGGGATGTTCTCCAAATGAACAAGAAGGTAGGTATTGTTGGACAGAAGGCATTAAATAAATTCATGAAATGTTACTGAAGAACTCACTGTGGCACTCACAGTGGAGTTCTGTACAGCACTATCACAACAAGGCATTGAGTTGTAACAGGCAGCTAGTCACTGAATAAGTTGGTAAGTGTTTTGTGACTGCACTCAGCAGTGAACATAAGATGACTGCCAAGAGTGAAATTGTATCTTGCTGTCATGTATGCATATGGTTGGTTTCTAGAAGTAAGTATCTGACAAATGTAAATTTGCCTCCACATATTGGTCAGGTAATGAAGGGGATTCCCATCATCATTGGCTAACCAATATTCCTTAGAGGATTCATCTTAATCATTACTGGCTATTCAAGAGGCAGGAAGTTTTGTGGGAATAAGATGCACCAGTGAGAGATACTGAAAGTCACATGTCATGGGTTTAAAAGGTTAGTAATACCCATTCAAATGGTCAAAAATGAATTTTGGATCCATTGAAGTGTCATGCCTAAATCACTGCATTTTGCCATGATGAATCAGAATCTGTCATAATCCCAATAAAGCATAACAAGTTATCAGGGTTGCTGCAAATTAGGGTGAATACACAGCTTCATCAGTGACCACCTGCCCAGTAAAATAATGTTTCCATGTTCACACGTACATGGCAGTGGCATGCCTGGAATTGGGCCAGGCAATGTTTGGCTACATGAGGACATGGGATGTTCATCTCTTGCTGACATGGATAGAGTGCTGAGCATGAGCACTGCCTACTTCTATACTTGTAGCATTCCCATTTTGTAAATGATTCATATATGGGACTAACTAACAAACTACAGTCCTTCTTGAGAAGCTGATATTTCCTCAGCAAGTCAAGAAATTCCATGCATTTTATAGAAGGTCACTTCCATATTTATAACACCCTGCTGCTTGTCTGTAACGTGAGGCAGATTAATCCAATACACATGTTTCCATCCAATTTCTTTAAAATTAATTTTAATACTACTCTTGCATATATGCATACTTTCTCGAGTGGTCTCTTTCCTTCAGGTTTTCCAACCAAAATCTTGCAAGCAAGCCTCTCTCTCTCTCTCTCTCTCTCTCTCTCTCTCTCTCTCTCTCTCTCTCTCTCTCTCTCTCTCTCTCTCTCTCAGCTCTCATGAGTGTTACATACATACACTGCCCTCCTCATCATTCTCCATCTGATTACGTGAGTAATGTTTGACAAGTACAAATCATTATGCAAATTTTCCCAGCTTCCTCTGCCTTTGTCTAGGTTAGGTTTTTAATTTGACATGAACTTACTCTTTTCCAATCAGTTTTCAAATGAGCATTCCACTCTTCTGGGAAATGATACTGTGTCAATAGGTAACTGGATCCTGACAGTTAAAAGCAACACAGTGTCCTCATTTGCAAGGGTCAGGATGCCTGACCATGTAACGTTCTCATCTTCGATAACTGAAATATCCATCTTACTGTCCTCAAAAAGTCCAATTCTTCTTAGATAGTTCGACCCTTGAAGATGACAATACTATGTCATTTCAAAACGTCAGGTTCTGGTTACTCATTGATGTTGTGCCATATCCCAGAAGAACAGAATCTTCAGCTGCACCACTGCAAAAGCTTAAAAAATCGCACAGTTTTCAACTGGTCCCTGTTATTTCAGTGAAATGCATGGCTAGGTTCGATTTGTGCGTAAGTCGACGGCAGTTTTGCCCTGGCTGGAGTATGAAACTGTCTCCTCATCTCATTTACTGCACAGGTCAGAAATGTGTGGAATTTCTCATGGTACTGATTTATAGCACGAAATTTCATTGGAGGAAATTAGTTGGCATTCACTGGTTTATACTGAAAAGTAACTCATTGACATTGAATGCAGTGGAAAAAAATTAATTTTAAGATTTTTGAGCTTATCAACAAACCCGAACTGCATGAACCCACATTTCACAAGGCGATAGAATATTTTTTCAAATGTCATACATGGGACTTCCATAATCTCAATCTCGGCACACATTAGGGCATGGAAGGTATTCCTCTGGCATCTTCAACTTGGTGTAAGAGAATGGACCAAAGCATGTAGTCTGATGTATATAAAATTTTGTAAGTAATGTAGAAATAAATTTGTGTCAAATGCAGCCTTTACAAATAAAATTGTTACTTAATGAAATTGTTCTGATTTATCAACCAAATGGTTTTTAAACCACTCCTTGAGGAAGAATTTTAGACTTCACTACTTAGTATTCCAGTTCAGGGCTGCTATATAGTTAAGGACGTCATTCAGTACTAGTGTTTTGATTTCATGGTAAGGAAAGTCTCGGTTTAATTTAGCGGATGTAATAATTTAATGTATATTGTGAGAGGGAATAAGATATATTTTAGATATGATAACAAAACTAACAAATGCATGTAAGTGTATGAAAGTATATTACACACACCATATACCTCCTACATGTTTCAGCCATTCATATGGCCATCTTCTGGGAGATGCATTACAAAGGATATGTAAACAGAAATATTATAGAAGTATCAAAACCAATGTACAGATATAAAATATTAAATGTTAAAAACCAATACATGGTTTAAAGTACATGTTAAAGATTAAAATACAGATAAACATATTTGTGATTGATTCTGATGGGTAACGAGTGTTATGTGTATAGTAAATCACCATTCTGAAAGGAAAAATAAATGTGTGTAGGACCTAATTGATAACATAGTGGTAGATAAAAATTTACATAAAGTAATATAGAGATGAAATGGCTGTCAAGAAAATATGTACCAAGCAGGGATATGTTGATATTATTGGTAAGGCAGACCTCTCTGTATTGAGATCCAGCTGTTTGATTAATCTTCACCTGCAGTGACTGAACAGACAACTGCAGAATCATGTAGCACTAAAGAAGGCCCATTCAAGCCGTGGGTTGCGGGCAACATGCTGCTCACAACACAGTGTTATATTGTCCACAAACACGCTTGAAATGAGAAAACATCTTTTAACGTTTCCCCTACCAAAGCTGAGATAGAACATCAAAGCAATTCTGAAAACTTTTCAGCTTTTTGTTTATAGAGACATACATTACTAACTAACTTTGTAAAAATGTGGTAAAAATAGTGACACCCTAGCCTAGGTTGTAATTTAATTTTTTTTGTAAATTTTTCTTATTGCAATCAGTATATTTTTATTGCACATGATGTACAGAAATAACACAGGCAAAATTATACATATAATTATACTATATACACTTACCACTGTTCATTCTGTGCATTGAATTTAATGTGGCCCACATGGAGATCAAATCTTGCCGAAGTTGCCTTCACCACACAAGAAGTTGAGCAGCCCTGCACTAAAGAGTGATGCACAGCAGCATCAAGTAAAAAATATTTTTACCACCTTGCCGAGTTATTCATCAGTTGGGGAATCTAGTCAATTAAGTGACTGGGTATGTGCTGTATCAAAAGGTAGTATCAACAAGTTTCATATTTGCACCAGACCCACCAAATCTCATATTTAGAGAATATTAGCATTTATTTCCCACATTATAAAGTAGCCACAGCATGAAGCCAATCACTCACCTCAGTCTCATTTCAAGGTATAGGAAATGTGGGTCTCCCTGTACCTTCACAGGATGATAATACGTATACAAAGGATTTTATGTTTGATACAGCAGAAAGTGTTTGTGTGAGGTTATGTTAAATGGAGGTTTATATGTGTTACACAGAAAAATTCAGATGAAAGATGATCAACTTCTGAATAAAGTGTGAGACGAATAAGATTTGCACTACGGCTGGGAAAACTTACAAGCTATTGGAAAATCAAGCTGTTAGGAACTAGTGGTAAGAAAACTATAGAATCATTTCAGAGCATTGCAGGCAATGATGAATGGGGAAACACATGGAGTATAAAGTAAATATCTCTGTGATGCATTCAAACTGACAATATGATATGGGAAAAATGATTAGTGTAGAATACCCTTGAATGTTATTTTTAATACCCTTCCTCTGTACATGCCATTAAACATTTGTGTAATGATACTCTCCATCATTACCAATGTGACTACAAATATTTTCTTCATAAATTCTTCTGCTTTCAGGCCAGAAAATGATAAACATGATAAGTCAGATGGACATCATAAAGGAAGATACAAGCTCGGCAGGAATAAATTACAACCACATGTTGTGAAATACAAGGGCCTTCAGCAACCCAAGGTGGTGTGTGAGTTCTGTGGCAAGGTGTGTAGCATAAGACAAATCAAAGCACATCGACAAATTCACTCCAGAGACAAACCCCACCACTGTGCTGTGTGTGGCAAGACATTTGTTAGTAGTGCACAGCTTAACTCACATTTGAGGACCCACAGCACTCTAACAGAATATAAGTGTCAGACTTGTGGAAAAGTGTTCGCATTAAACAAACGGTTACGGATCCACATGAAAAGTCACAGCGAGGAGCGACCATATGCATGTGACATTTGTAACAAACGGTTCAAACGTTCGTACTATCTTGTTGATCACAAGCGCATTCACACAGGCGAGAAAATTCACGAGTGTGATGTCTGTGGCTATACATGTATTCAGAAGGTTCATCTGGTGAACCACAAGAAACGACATTTTAATGAATACAAATTTGAGTGTGATATGTGTGGCAAGGGTTTCCACACAAATACAGAGCTACAGGGACACAAGAATGTGCATACTGGTGACCGCCCATATCAGTGTGATATCTGTGGCAAGGCGTATCCATCTAAAACAAATATGATGGGGCACAAGCGAGCTCACCATCCAGACTCAAGACAAGATCCCAAGCGCTATCAGTGTGAGACTTGTTGCAAGTCTTTCACATACAAACGGTCCCTGCTGCTCCATATTCGTAGCCACACAGGTGAGAGCAACTTCCTTTGTGATATGTGTGGTAAGGCCCTCACCAGCAATGAAACGCTCAAAGCCCACCGTCGGATTCACACAGGAGAGAAACCAAATGTGTGTACAATGTGTGGTAAAGCATTCAGCAAAGCAAGCTATCTGAAAGTGCATCAACGCACACACACTGGTGAGCGTCCCCATCACTGTGATGAATGTGACAAGGCATTTACACAACGATCAACACTTGTTATTCATCAGCGTTACCATACAGGGCAGAGACCATATCAGTGCCACATCTGTAGTAAGGGTTTTGTGTCCAAACCACTGCTTAAAACACACCAAACCACACACAACATATCAAATCCTAACCCTGCTGTCTAAAAAACATTCTGTACTCCTGAACCCTTATCAGAATACAGTGATGGTCAGCAAATAAACCATGTGCAGAGTACACATTAAACAATTAAGTATATGATGCATGTCACTCATTTTGACACACACCTATCAATTAAAAGATGGCAGCCTCAGATGTAATTCAGTATGCTATAATTCATAAATATTCCTCAGCAGTTTATGTGGAAGTCCGTATAGCCAAATACTGTATGTTATGCACAAATTTCTGGCAACATGAAATGTTTTACTTTGTTATTTCCTCCATAGAAATTATTCGTCTTAATTAAATATTTCTGCTAGTCAAGATGATGAAAGAACAAGTAAAATTTTGAAAACTTGCACATTGCAGGTTAGTCACCCATTAAGCTACATTTGTAATCACTCATTATGTGTAAGTTTTCCCTGACTGTCTGAAAATCTCCACAGTGAAACCACTGTACAAAAAAGGAGACATAACATGAATGACAATTATAGGCCTGTTTCACTATTAACTGTTTTTTTTTCAAATGCTTGAGAAAGTTATGCACAGTAGGTTAAGCTTTGATTTACATATTACTAACATACTAGTCCAAGAAGAGTATGGCTTCAGGAAGGGAGTTATCTACTAAAAACTGAATATGCTGCCTAAGAGCCAACATACAGTGTACTGAAATCTCATGACCAAAAATGCATGTTGGAGGAGTTGTTTACAATTTGACCAAGGCTTTTGATATTGTGTGTGACACACCTATAATGTTTTGTATTGTGTATTCGGCATTTTTGTGGTTTATTCCACATTGTATTGCCACTTAGACTACATTTTTTGACCCAGAAATTGCATTATGTATGTACGAATGAAATTTCTCAAACACAGTTGAAAAGCCAAAAGCATCTCCATTTTTTCAGACTGTTCTGAATAACAGATGTGTCTGACAGATATTTGCCTATTTGGGCTTTACTGTAGGTTTAATTTAAACACATCGAAATTTGCCTAGCAGGTTTCATGGGTATACCACACTCAATGAGAATATTATACAACACCTCCCACCTAACTGAATTATAGACTTTCTTGAAGTCGATAAATAGCTGATGTACCACTACTTTCTGTTCCTTGTTTAATGCGTAATTTGTATTTGATCTTTTCTGTCAATATCCACAGTGTTCTTCTCTAATAATTTCATGTAGGTATGGAGATAGCTTTGACAAAACAACATTGCTTAAAATTTATATGCATGTGATAACAGTGACATGTCTTGCTACTCAAGTAACAATTTTAAATACAAAGGTCTGTGATTGGAAAATATGCTCCTTGAAGGTTCCCCTGTCCTTGCTTTATGTAATCATTTTGAATATTAAGTATGTTCCATATTATATAGTTGACAGAGTCTAGTACATTTTGGCAAAGTGAGTTTGGATTGCTGCAGATGACATCTTGGTTCAATTGCATACATTCACATCTCAACACACAGAGAAATTACTGTGCAAGATCAGAGTTTTGCATTTATTTATTTGTTTGGTACCAATACAATGAGAAGACAGAACAGTCAAAATTATGTTGTGCATACCATGTGTTTAGTAGGCCTATAATTCTACATTGTACTTTCCAACATCCTACACTCATTTATACCCTCTGTATTGACATATGCATTTTGATGCCAACTATAACATCATCCTGAGTGTCATTCTAATCAAATTGAAGGTGACACACATGGCCATTTTTAGTGTGTTGTATTAGTTACACTCCCTGTCTTCATGTTTTGCACTGTTGTACTCACCCCCTACTTTTTGTACACATTTCTGTTGGATTTTCTTTTATTGCACCTCGCTCGTGTAATACTGCACTGCTCACTTGTTGTTTGTTCCATTCATGTTATGTATATGATGCAACGTATCTTTACAATACTCATCCCATTGTTTTGTAACACTTTAACAATAAAAACAACAATGACAACAACAACCAATTTTGCTTGACTGAATTTGTTGTTGCTGCTCATATATGATGCAACAGTTCGCTAGCTTTGAAACTCTTCTATTACTAAGAGTTCACAAGTATATGCAGATTTTTGGTCAACACGATGCTGTGTATTAACACGCAAGACAGTTGGAAGGTGAATGAAGACTTTGACAGTTGAAAGGCGACTAGGAGGTGGTTTTCTTACCGACTGATCCACTGTCGCGTTATTTATGTATTGTTAGTACAGAAATGGGGCATAGTTGTCGCTAGGGTCGTCAGCTGCGTAGACGGGGCGGAAAATTAATTCTTCCAAACAATGTCATAGAGTGACCCAGGTACAGTAATGCGATCCTCGGAAGCATGGTGTGTTGTGTTGATCTTGTGTTTATTTGTTTATGCAGGTTATGTTATATTGACTTTGTGATCCTTTCATAATGGACAGTTGTGCCGTTAAACGAGCACGTTAATCAATCAGAATCGAAATAATTGTGGAGCGCAGGTAGCAACAGTGGTGACTGCAGACAGCAGGATCAGCAATGGTGAGTGTACTTTAACAGGTTAGAGAAATTGTGGCTATGATTATAATTTTTATTGTATATTATATCCCTGAATATATTGACGTTGACTCTGACGGATACCTTAAGCATTCTTGCGTGGGGCATGGTATTGGCATATGATCTGTACTAAGGGGTCTTCTGCAGGCATGTGCGTCAACGGTTGGTAGCACTGGTCCATAGATGTTTCACATCGTGGCGAACCTGATCCGTGGATGGGGTGCCCGCGCATCAAACATCTGCGTTCTGCCGACTGCAGCGACACAAGGAAAGAGAGCGTATCCCATGTTCTATGCAACAGGATACACTATTGCAATCTGTGGGTGACGAGCAAGCGAGATCTGCGAGTGAGATCGAGATCGTGATCGAGCTGGTCTCGGTTAGTGAAGATAGGTGAGTACTGATGTGGGCACAGATCATCTACTATATCTGTGTAGTTCACAGATCAGGCATGATGGTGTGGTTAGTCTGTGGTTGTGTAACGAAATGTGTGGGGCCGCGTTGGTGTGTGTGGTAGTTTTAGGTTCTGTCGTTGGAGTGTTGTCTATGCTGCCGTAGTTGTTTGTGCTTGGTTTGTCTTGAATGAAGTGGTGTAGTGATATCGTGTGCTGATATCTTCCTAGCAGATCTCCACAGAGTACTGTGGCATGTTAAAGGCGAGCAAATGTGTTTGGGCATATGTTTGGACGTCGATGTGGCTGGAAGGATGGGTTGCACTACAGCAGGTTTGTTTAAGCAGTAAGAAGTGTAAGGGGGTGCTTACTGGAGACGTGTGGTATCGTACTTAGTTCATATGGATTTTCCTATGGTTTTATGTAAGTCCAGAGAACATTTAGTTTACGTTTGCACGTGATCATTTATTGTCAGCACTCTCAAGAAGCGGCAATTTATATTACGTGACGTTCATCCAGAAGTTTTAACGTTACGTACATGTTTTGGAGAAAGCGGTTAGTTTCCCTTGAAAAAGGCCAAATGCTGAAAAGAATAAGATTTTAATGAGTCCATAGTTCAAGTGTTTTAGTTACTGTTTGTCATGTGTTTTAAGTGTAAAATATACGAAAGGAATAAACACGCATGTCCGTACAGAAGCGTGGCACTGGATGCTGTAGTTCTGGAAAGATCTTGCCATGCTAAAGAAGCATCTGCAGTTCTTTTCCCTGCACTTTTTGCAGTCCACATAAGGTGCAACAATATGTATTTAGGTGTCTTGACTAAAGCAGCAGCTGTAGCTTTTTGTCTTGAGCAACTGGACCATTGTAACTGTACAGTTTGAAGTTACTTCATACATCACTGGGGAATTACTAGTATCTGCAGGCAGTTTTCCTGTGGAGTTAAACTTGCTTCTCCCATCCTTTTATGTCCTGTTTGACAGCGATGTCTATGCTCCTACTTCCACTCAGCGAGGTTGTCAACAAGACACAAATGTATCTTACTCACATATACACATTGCCATGTAAAAGACTGATGTGGGTGCCAGGAATTCCACATGCAGGCAAAAGTTGCTGTTTTTGTCTTAGACTTCTAGGTGGCCAATAACCAGTCCTGAACTGTGGGATTAGACCAAGTACCTTTTTATGTTGGTGATTAAAAGTGTAGGTTAGTTTGGTTTAGTTTAGCTTATTGCATTTCGTGTTTCGCGTCCGCATGTGTGTGTGTGTGTGTGTGTGTGTGTGTGTGTGTGTGTGTGTGTGTGTGCACCCACATGCNGTGTGTGTGTGTGTGTGTGTGTGTGTGTGTGTGTGTGTGTGTGTGTGTGCACCCACATGCGCATTGAAGGTGACATGGTGTTTAGGTCTGTAGGTCTATACAGTAAGGAGATGAAAGTAAATGTTTTAAATCATTGTTATTTGTATGATCATTGTCTTGATCCATGTTTTTTTCCATACGATGAGGTTTGCAAAATGTTTCCATTGCTTGTGGTGCTGTCATATCCCTCAGCACAAGGCTCATTGCATCTCATCTGATGTTTTCGGGCTTATAATACACACACTGACATTGTATGTGACATCTGTACTAATGTCATTTAGCCAGAAACATCAGTGGGCCTCTGTAGTGCAGATTTTTAATGCCTAGTGTGTGAATGTTTGTACTTGCTCAGCAGTTTACATGTGCAATGAACTTGGTGTTTGTGTGCACACTGAGACTTTCTCTCTCCTGTTCTGTCTCTCCATTTCCCACCATTTGCCCAACTCCCTCTGTGGGTAGGCCCTGACTGCTTATTGTAACATTGGATGAGTCTGTTTGTGCAACTGTGGGACAGACATCAATGCATCAGCTGGTGCAACAGTCAGATGTTTTCATGGCTTTCCACTTTTCCACCAACAACGTGCTGGTTGTGATTGTTTACTGACCACATTCATCCCAATCTGCCATTCACTCCTCTGCAGCCTATGAGTCACTCCCGTGATGGAAATAATGAATCGACATTCCTGAGAAGCTAGTAGCCTGTCTGTTATGAACCCTAAGTCCGTTACATATACCGGAGTCTACCAGTGAACTGTATCATGAGCCATATGGGTCCAGTTCAGTCACACTCTCTTGCATAAAGACGATTTGGTATGGATCCCAAATGTCACGTCTTTAAAACTCCACATGCCAAAGATTGTGTGTGTGTGTGTGTGTGTGCATGCACATGCACATGCATGCGTGAGAGAGAGAGAGAATTGAGGGCACAATTGAAAGTCTAGCAAGAAAGGCAGATATGTAAAACACATGTGATAAACAGATTTTTATACCACAGATACTCTGTGAGTGGGCTATTGTAAGGATTCCCTTAGTAACCTTTTGATATTGGACTGTTGACCTCAGCGAAGGAATGATGATGTTTTAACAGGGATTCAGGGAAACTGGGGTATGTTTAGGTAGTCATAAAATACAAAGTGTCATTTCTGCTTGAAAGAGTGTGCAGGTATGTGTGTGGGTGGGTACTGAAAGTGATGGACAGGAACCTTCAACTGACACTTTGCATCCCTCTGAGCCCACTATAAATGTTTAATGTAGTTTTCATCACCAGACATTTTGTAGGTTGCAGCCCCAAAAGTGCTTACTAAAGGGAGTCCAGAATCTGCAGCATGTATCAGTCAGAAGGAATTGCATTACTCCACTAAGAATCTAGGAACAAGTCTTGGCAAACTGTAAATATCTACTCTTACAATCAGGATTTTGTTTGTAAGTGAAAAATTAAATTTAATATTTCAGTGGATAAAACCAGCAATTTTTAGGCGTATTTTCAAAATTGTGAAGGGCAACTATCATTTAAAATTGTCCTTACTTTGTATGTATGTTTTCACATATACTATTAGGACTATAATTTAAAATTGTCCTTACTGTATGTATGTTTTCACATATGCTATTAGGACCAACTCATTGTATATGAGTTGGTCCTGATAGCATGTGTGAGCTACTATCATCTTCAGTACATCTGTCTGTCTGTTTGTCTGCATGGAACAACTCAGTTCCCACTGGATGGATTTTTATGAATCTTATATTTGAATATGTTTTGAAAATCTGTCGAGAAAATTCATGTTTTATTAAAATCTGACAACAGTAATGGGTAATTTACATGAAGATCTATGTACGTGTATGATAATATCTCGCTCAATTCTTCTTAGAAGGAGAAGTGTTTCAGGCAAAAGTTGTACAGAAAATCAGAACACACATTTTATGTTCAGTAAATCTTCTCTGAAAATAGTGTCGTTTATGAGGTAATGTGGAAAAATGTTGTACGGCCAGACAGGCCACAGATGACAATACATGGTGCATGCGCTTTGCATGCTGGGAACTAAGGCTACAGACACACACTCAGAATATGTAATACTTATTGCTTTTCCACGGCAACATTGGTTATACAAACACACTTGAATGTCGATTTTTCACATAAAAATCAGTCAACAGCCATCTGTTTTTTCCTTTCTTTGTTAGGAGGTTGAGCAACTAGTTTCAGCCTATGCCAAGGCATCATCAGGCTCCTTTTTTACAAAAACATGAGTATAAGAACTCTATCTGTCTGTCTGTCTGTCCGTCCGTCCGTCCATTTGTCTGTCCGTCTGTCCATCCATCCGATATTATAACAGCTGTAGCTGTCTTGTGGAAACCAAACGCCATTCCTCCCAGTTTCTCCACAGATCTGGCTCCACATTTCTTGCTGTCATGGCTGCTTGCACTGCTTCTAGCCAAGTCTTCCTTGGGCTTTCTCTTTTCCTTCTCTCTAGCGGGATCCATTCCATAATTAATTTTGGTATTCTTTCCTCTGGCATCCTTTTGACATGGCCATACCTTTGTAGTCTTTTCATCTTTATGATTTCTATGATTTTTGGCTTCCCTTTTACTCCCATGATCTCCTTTATATGTTCATTTTTATTCTTTCCATCCTTGATTTTCTTGCAGCCCTCCTTAGTACATCCATTTCTGTAGATATAATTTTATTCATTTCTCTGGTAGGAACTGGTAGTATAAGAACTCTACATGCTATAAAAGAAGGAAGGCCTTCTCCTTTACAATGTGTTTAAAAAATATACAGATTTAAATAATATGTATTACACAACTTCAGTGTTATGTTGTTTACCTTCTGTTTCAGATTTGTAGAATCCCTCTTACCATTTCCTCATGATGGAGTTGAGATGATGGCTTCTTGGTAGCTGCTTGTAAGGTATCTGAAGTGGGATATGATGTCGTCCCACATAATGGGCAAGGACGGCCTAGATGATGGTAACAGACCATCAAACTCTGGGACCAGTGATAAAACCCTTCAGTTGAATAAGATTATTGTTAACCAGAAGGGGTTATGTGTGTTGGATGGAGGAAAACAGCAGCTTCAGAACTTGCAGGGATGCAGCATTTTCATTTTGTCACCCACTCAGTTGAAAAATCTTGGCTTGGTTGCAAAAATGAAAAATGGGAAACCCGTTATCATGAATGAGAGTAAAGGTGGCGGTACAACAGAAAGCATAGCGGAGCCATTGTCAATTAATCAGCTGGTTCCATTATTAGAATCTAAGAATGTGAGTCCTGATCCAGTGGCTCTGGACAGAGCGAATGTGACTAATTCAGAGGGGCACGTGGAAGTGATGGAAGTGTCTGCCAAGTCCCATTCACTGAAAGAGTCTGCCATTGTAGATGAAAATAAGGAGAAAAGTGTGCAGTATGTGAAGATGTCTGGGGGTGTGAAGAGGAAGAGACTTGGTGAGACTACTGGAAATAAGCAGAAGCAACCACAGGTGAGATTCTCTTGAAATAGATTTGTTCAGATCCATTTGAAAATTTCTCTCTTGTTAGGTTTTTTCACACCCTAGTGAAACATCTGTTAAAATTGCTCTGTGTCCTGTCTGCATCTGACAATTCAAGCATCTCAGAAGGAAGTGTTATGAAATTTGATATTGTAGAGTTTTACAGAAAATTATCAGACCATTTCAGTTGCCACATACTTAGGCATAATTTGGCTAATAACACTGGGACTGGCAAAATTGACTGTGGGTATTAGGAACATAAACTCAGTGCCCCCCCCTCCACCCCCCCCCCCCCC
>BLKM01000471.1:215365-238688 GCA_013340265.1 Coptotermes formosanus | reverse complement strand
CCCCCCCCCCATATGTAACAACGATGACTAGGGTACGGCAACGAAAAGCTTATAAATATTTATCACCTCATACACAAGACTGTATGAAATATATAAAACTTTCATTTTGTTGAAGGGCATTTATTGTGTAGTTTATTTGCTTTTACGTGGACAGCTGATTTGGTCGTGTTAAATTTAGAGTGTGTACCGTTTATCACTTCAGCACCCAATGTAAAACTATTTCTTATCATGTACACGGTTCTTCATGTCGCGACTGTGAAGTAACTATCAATTTGAGATAAGTAAGTTGAGTTACAAAATAAATTTTCACACCTTTATCTATGCCTTTCACTACTCTGAATAAAATTTCACAAGGTTGGCAACCTGCCTAAATCTGCATCTCGCAATTTATTCTGCCGAAACTCGAAATTCGTATTTTGTTACTGACTTGAATAATGCTATTACCACCTTGCGGTGAGGCAGTAAGAGATCAAACTGTACTGCTGTATGTTGGCAGTTGGACACTGTGGGCAGGAGTCTGAGCGGTCAGCAGGAAATGGCCGCACGGTAAATTGTGTGACTTTGTGGTTGTTGTGTGTTGGCAGGCCTGCAGAGACATCAGAGAAGAGACTGCTTTGGCTGTGAACACAGGCTGCCATGATGTTGGACTGAGGAAGCAGCACCTCGGATATCACGACAGGTGGGAGTGTTGGCATTTCACATTGCGTGTAGGTTTATTGGGTACTGCACTGTGTTGGTGTTGGCAAAGCTTCCTGACATTTGGTAGAAACTTGCTGCCACATATTTTAACAACATTAAATGTTTCCACAGTGGCATGATGCTGTAGACGGACCCAGGACATTCTACACGCTGCAGAATCCTCGGGACGAGCACTGCAACATCTGTGTGAGAGTGGGCAACACGTGTCTTCACTGCCTGACATTGCACAGGAAGTTCCTGCAATTTGTTCACTGAAGATTAGTGTCTTCAGCAGTATCTGACTGTTGGCTGTTGGACAGGTATCAGTGATAAAGGTGTCAGATGAGTTAAATTGCATGCCATTTTTGTTGCTTATCACAGTGGTTTAAGGAATGCGGTTTCATTACATTGCAAGGAGTATTGCAGACATCGCAGAGAGGGTAGAAAACAAATTTCTTCTCTTTCTGAAATTGCACAGGAAGTTCCTGCAGTCCCCCACTGAGGATTATTATTTTCGGTGTCTTCAACAATATCTATACTTGTAGTTTGGCTGTTCGACAGGTATCTGTGATAAGGGTGTCAGATGATTCAACGTTTTTAAGCCTAGCGCTAACTTTACGTACCACCAGATTTAACGGTAAAAAGTTCTACGTGGTGCCCACGTTGCGTTTATGTGTTTTGTACGGATCTCAGAACAAACAGTAACATTTGCCTCATAGAATATTAAGAGACTGGTTTTTATAAGCGAAGTGGAGAGTGTTTACAGCGCGGTACGCATTGAGTCCTTATATAAACAGATACGCTTCTTCTTTAAAGGGTTAAATTCCATACCAAATTGTGTTGCATATCGCAGTGGCTTTTAGTGAATATGTGTTCATTACTTCACTTGTTATATTTAACTATAATACATCAGTTGAAGACATCGACGCAACTACTGTATAAGTTCCCACATCATCACCTGACACTCCTTTAAAAAGGCTTTTGATATTCTGCCTGAATATTAATATTATATTTATCACAGCACGCTATTAAGCTCACAGTGCCTACAGCTCAGGCGTCATAATGTCTGCCTTAAACTCATTTGTCTCAAAAGAAAATGGGAGAGAAAATTTACATTCGGAAACCGAGCAGCCAGTTCACACGAGTGTTTTGCCTCCATTCTCTGGAGAATTAAATGTAGATAGAAAGTTAAAATTGAGCCACGAGAAGTTCAAGCAAACAATGATTTCTACAAAGACAAAAATACAACCCCCCTAAGCCAACTCACAGCAACGCCCGCTTTTCCCACTCCCTACATGTTGGCCCAGTTTGCAAACAAGGCATACACAGACTACAAAAGACGAGAGACTGACCCTCAGTATGAGACACGGTTAGCTTTACCTGACGGCTGGATGTTATTGACAACAGCATCTAATATTGGAAGGAATAACGGATATTTTGGAGCAGCCTATTGGCATCCTCATCATCAGCAGGTTGTGATTGCTCATCGAGGCACAGATCCAAAAAATTAGGGAGCGCTGTGGACGGATGTAAAGGGGGTGCTGCGTAATAAGTATGTTCAACAAATGAAATCTGCCAGCACATTTGCATATAAGGTTGTTGAAGTGCTGCGAGACGTTAATCACGAAAGGGAAACCAATTTTCAAGTGTTCTTCACCGGTCACTCCTTAGGGGGTTGGTTAGCGCAAATCACTACCTTTACCACTGAATACCTTAAGACAGAAGGAAATACTTTCCTTAAAAGTGACTATGTCCCACAGAGTTATCATCCCCACACAGTAGTTTTTGACAGCCCAGGTTGCAAAGATATGTTGTCACAAATGGCTGACACACTTGACGTACGCCTCGACGGACGTTCCATTGACATAGAGCACTTAGATATCACTAGTTGTCTGTCCTCTCCAAATCGCGTTAACACTTGTAACGCACATGTAGGGACGGTCTATCGCATCTTTGTTGATTTGTCTGATATTGGCTGGAAGGAAAAGCACACTGCATTGTATAACTTAGCGACGCACAGTATGGATAAAATCGTGGAAGCCTTTGACCCTGCAACAGGGCAAGTACGTAAAGATGAAAAAGGTAAATTAAAAATACAAGAGGTAGTCGACTGGCCCATCAGTGGCTTCCGACGTGGTAAAGAATACAAAAGTTTCTTTAAATGGGCCACGCATTTAAATGATTACCACACAGAGGTAACAGTCGAAGATTCCCTGCTCACGGGTTACCACCCAATTCGTTACCAAACTAAAAATTATGACGACCGTGTGACCAGTATAAGCATATTTAGTCAGGAAGAGCGCCAGTTTTTGAAGGATTATCGTCGGCTGTGTCAGTTGCCTGAATTCTTTAAGCCTAAAGAAATGTTTTCTGCAATCGGAAATAAACAGTCTCAAGAAGAAGCAGAAAAGATACTACAAAGCTTTGTGATTGAACATGAAACAATTCGCTGTACAGATGCCAGTGCATTACAGGCGCTGATACCCTACGTGAAGAGGTCGCTTCAACTTTTCCCAGCGATAAAAGAGAACACAAAGTGTGCTTTGTCACCACACGAGATTAGAAACAACGTCTATCAGATTGGAACCAGGCGTTACCTCGAAATGCTACACCAAAGCCAACTGGAATTTAAGCCTGATGCACTGAGTTTAAGCGATTTTCTGGACAGTGATGAACAAAAAGTACTTCATTTACGGATGGTTGATGGGGATGCATGGACAGGGCTAATCAAGGTTTATCAGGTGTTGCAAAAAACACCCTCCTCGAACTATTTCCTCTGTGAAGGTCACTGTACTGTACTGACGTTAGAGCACTTGTTGCTTGTCAATCAAATGGTGAGTTTGAATGCACGAATGCAGTCGACAGCAACACCACATCTGTTAATGATGTCGTGTGGGACCAGTCAACTGTCTAATCATGAAACCAGTCAAATATTCGAAAGTCTATTTAATTCTGTGAGGCAGAAGCAGTCAGTCAAAATTATCCTGACCACGCAGTCAGGAGATGGCACCGCTACTTCCCTGGAAAAGATAGCTAAAGAAAAACTTAGATATGGATTTGTAAGGAGAGATGAAAAGTTAAATTGGAGTGATTTGAAGACAAGTTTACAGGAAAAATTACTTGAAAGTGCAGTCGATTTTCAAGGCAGTGAATTAGCTTTAAGACTACTCATATCTCCTGACTCCCCAGTGACAAATTTGCTACCCCTTGCTGTTTTGTTAGAAAAAAAGCATCTTAAGATTGGTGAAGAACCAGTAGCGTATTCTGTACGTAACTTTTACGATGAAAGATACTACATTGACAGAACATTTCGTCAGAAAGTAATGATTAAACAGGACGTTTTAAATGACAGTAGAAAACAAAGGTTTCCTTATTTCCTGGCTAGAACTGAACAGCAATTCAATCAATTGTGTCAAGAAAATCGAAAAAGCACTGTGCATTGGCTGGAGAGAGACAAGTCAGGTAATCTCGTTTGGCAGAAAACGCAAGGAAGCTTGGGAACACTGCGTAAATATATTGATACGGACAGTTGGCAGACATTTACGCCTGATGATTTAGACAAGCTGTTGGAGCGAGCACAGGACCAGAGGGTGATGCTGATTTCTGATACAGCAGGGATGGGTAAATCCACCGTACTAACACATCTGTCTAAGCAAATCAAACAGAAGTTCCCAGCCAAATGGGTGGTGAGAATTGACTTAAATGACCACACAGATGCGCTGATGGCACTGAAAGAGAAGCAAATCGACAAACAGAAGGCGACAGAAATCGTATCGCAGAAACTGCTCAATTTTAAACCTGGTTTAGAAACTGAACTATTTAAAAAGTGTTGCGAACAAAAGCAGAAGGTAAATATAGTAATAATGCTGGATGGTTTTGATGAAATCAGTCCGAACTATAAAGAGACTGTCATTGATTTACTGCAAGCTCTAAGGCAGACGGCGGTAGAACAGCTGTGGGTCACCACCCGACCGCATCTGAGAGAGGAACTGGAAAATAAGCTACAACAGCTCTCCTACACACTGGAACCATTTTCTGAAGACAATCAGGTGGAATTCTTAACAAAGTTTTGGAGTGTAAAGGACTGGTTTACTGAGATGGACAGTAAGGAGGAAGAGGGAAAGAAAGTCAAGTTAGAAACTTATGCTAAACATTTAATTAAGAAACTAGCCCATTCAATTAATGACAGAGACGAATTCACCCGAGACAAAGAATTCACCGGTATCCCATTACAATGCCACGTGTTGGCGGAGGCATTCATTGAAGAAGTTAAAAGTTTTTGTCAGTCAGGTGAATCCGTGCCTGAGTTACCGCTCAAATTAAACTTTACTGAGTTGCACCAAAAATTTTTGAATATAAAATATGACATCCTTTTTGAGGAGAAGTTTAAATCCTCGAAGACAAACGAGTGCGCAAAAGAGGCGCTCAAGCAATTTGTTGAAAATGTGATAGAAAGTCATCAGTTGCTAACCTTGAAAGTGTTGTTTGGTGAGGAACATTGGCCCTTCTTCAAGTTAATAGCCAATGTACATCTTCAGAAGACAAAACCAATACTGGGCTAGTGCAAGTAAGTCATGACGGTAGACTGCACTTTATCCACCGCACATTTGCCGAGTATTATGTTGCAGAGTTTTGGTAAACGATTTGACCAAATGGTCGAACACTTCCCAACAAGAACAGGATCTCTTATTACAGAAGATATTTCTGGAAGAAGATCATCGGGTCATCAGAATTTCTGTAGGTGGATTACTTTCAAAGCCTAAAACATTAGAGGAAGTGCTAAAACAGTATGGAGACTGGATAAGTGAGTTATAGACAGACGGTGTACCGACATTATATCAGGCATGACGCGAAGGTAATGCCCACATTATTGGATTTGTATTAGATAACGTGAAGGTAGGAGAGGACGCAGACACTCTAAATCAGCTGCTGCTAGCACAAGATAACGACAGACAAACAGCCTGGCACCTTGCAGTTATATCAGGCCACACAGCGACATTAAAGTGTTTATGGGAGGGTGCTAAAAAGAAACTAACAAAAGGGGAATTGTTTTAGCCAAAGTAAAATTTGAGTAAGCGTTTTGCATTACGCATCACTGCTAGGTAACATACAGTTATTGGAGAAATTCTGGGTGTGGGGTGAAGAGAAACTAACAGCAGAGGAGTGAAAAAATAAATGGTTATTAGCCAAAGACCATGAGGAAAAAAGGCCTGTAATTTGGCTGCGTAGAATTGCAACTTAAAAGTAATACAGGAACTGTGGGAGGGGGTTAAAGAAAGAGACACTATTAGCAGAGTAATTAAATAATGAATGGTTATTAGCCGAAGAGAATATGAGACAAACCGCCTGGCACTTGGCAGTAGAGTACCGCAAACTAGAAGTATTACAGAAAATGTGGGAGAGAGGAATATGCCAAGTGTCCCGGTGTCTCCCCTGAACCAAAGCAGCAGGTGTTGCCCGTATCGCAGTGTCCCATGCCACAGCAGCACAAACGGTTCGTACTCAAAATACGGCGGCCCTGCTATTTGCGTAGTGAACACCAGTCAGTTGGTGGGTCAGCTAAAGTGATCGGATCCTTGGCTGCTAATAGACTGTAAATAGTTTTTATTTTAAATGTAGGGTGTGATGTTCCTTGGTGCAACCAGATGCTGTACACAGTTACTGCTGCTCATGAAAAATTATGTTAAGTGTGGGACAGGTGTGTTGTGTTGATTTCGCATTGTGTGTAACGACACACACTATTGACAACTGACATGCTATTGCACAAACCGTTTGTAAATATTTGTATATTAATGGCTGTACAAAATGTGCTGATTTATGTTATTCTGTGTAGACAGCAATTGTGCTGTACAGATGGCAGCACTGTCAGCAGCAACAGTACACTGTGTACAGTTGTTAGTAAGTTTCAAGCTGCTGTTTATTGGAGGAAGAGTCAGTGAATGTTGCATCATAAGTCTGTTACATGCACGGAATCAAACAGTTACTCTGTGTTATGATAACTGTACTGTGGCTTATGTAGAAGAAGCGTTAATATTTTGGGCAAAACAGAACTTTATGATAATGTCGTGAAGAAACTACCGCTTCGGTTTCACGTGCAACACAGTGGAACATTTCATCCTGCCCAAGTGTCAACAACAGTAGCCGTGTATGTGCATTAATTATTTACACGAATTTTTTCTGTGTCTGTTTATTTAATAAAATGATGTAGCTAACTGCAAATGATTGTGTTCCATGTGAGCATCTAATGATTCAGATAAAAACAGTCAGTGTTATAATGTTGTATATACATGGAAATTTTGTCTTTATATTACACATTACTTTTTACTTGACCATCTGAATGCACTTTAATTATTTTTATACTGTTCCATATTCATGTTTGCCCCACGCCGTCTCACTGTACACCCCGTATACACACCTGCAGACTGTGAAATGTACATGCACAGTGCCCATCGCACAGACCCACACTGCCTTCCTTGAACAGCGCACAGCACACAGAGTTAAGCAGGCAGCTGTGTGACCAATTAGCGGTCCTGTAATTTCAGTACAGTTTGCTTACCGTACAGTCTGTTTAACAACACATGCAACACGTGCAGTTAAAGTTAAGTTAACATCAGCAGTTAAACTCAACAAATTTTCATTCCGAAACACCAAAAAACGTGCAACTGCGTTACGTTGACACACACAGTTCACCATAACGACCCCAATCTAACCACTCTCCACAAAACACACATTCGCCCCACACCGCCCTCGCAGTAACAGTTCTGTTCACTGACCTGATGCGTGAGACATTCCATGACTTCCGTCTCTCAGTACAATTTTGTCTTACTGTTTACGCAATGTAACAAACAAAAAAACAAACAACATTTCTTAATGCGGTGCAGATATTCCACATGAGATATTCCAGACTGTCCTGTGAACGCAGTTTTTTTGACATTTTAACAGTTCCGGTTTTTTTTTAAATTCCATTAATGATATCCACATCAGTTAGTAATTATCACTAAAATTCCTATTCATATTTTTGACAAAAGCCATCTTTTTACTGTTCCCCAGTAGTAGTAGTAGTAGTAGTAGTAGTAGTAGTAGTAGTAGTAGTAGCAGTAGCAGTAGTAGGAGGAAGAGGAAAAGGAGTAGTAGTAGTAGTAGCAGCAGCAGCAGTAGCAGCAGTAGTGGCGGAAATATTTGTATGTATATATATATGTCTTAAAGCGTAGCTAATACTTTAGACATGACAAAAAACTTTGCATGGCCTTGGTCCACATATAATTGATAATTTTGGAAGTGTACGAAAGTAATATCGTCTTTCTGTTTAGATCTGAGAATTTTAAAGACAGCCTGAATAAAATTTAACAGGGCTTTTGTTGGAACAGAAAGGCATTTGGCTTCGCACGGCATTGACAGACGCAAATACGTGACGTCCAGCTCGCAAGTTCATTGTTATGGTTGTCCAATTATATATCAATTTATAAAGAATCCAGCATGCTCTAGTGAAATTGTAGAGATAAATATGGCGTTACGTGCAAAGTAACATAGAGACAGGTCACTCATGATACGAGAATGTGTGGAGCTAAAGGAGGGGAAACTGCAGGGGGCTGGAAAAAACTGCATACCGAGTAGAACCGTGAACTGTGTGATAATATCCTGAAGGGACGGTTAATTATTGGCGTTGCTGCTGAAATTTTTTAAACTGTCGTATTACCTTCTACAGCAGTTAAATGATCAGCTCGTACTGCGCAGTAAGTACACCGTATCCCGGTTATAAAAGCAAGTTCGTTAATTTTGAATACGTAGATAATTGCTGTTAATCCTTGGATGCATAAAAAATCTCTCTATGTGCAGAATGTAGAAGCTTATAATATTAAACCTGGCAGTACGTGAAGTAATCACTAGGCTTTAAAGTGTTAAGGCACACACTGCCTTCGACAGCTCCACCACTGGACACGTAGTTTCGAATTCCACTCTGTACGTACCTGGATACAGGCATGCGGTTTGTTTTGTGCTGTGCTGTGCTGTGCAGGTAGAGGCACTGCAGGGGTCCGACATTCAGCCAGCGGACTGTCACCAAATGCCTACAGTCGAAACAGCGTCATGATGACGTAATTCTGAGTAAGCAGCATGCCAACTGGTTAAGAGCTCAGTAAGGGAACTTTATATATAGGCTGTGCGGGGCAGGCGGCTGTCGAGGGGAATATGAGAAATACATACATAATGTTGATCGGAAACTGTAAACGTTTCACTGGTTCACCATCTTTCGCTGCATTTAAATTCACAGCAAATACATTACAGCAGTCAGCAACACACTCTATATGTGTCACGAATATTTTGGCTACGTTTGCAGTTTCCAGCCAAACCACCAGGCTAACAACACTGTGCGAACAGCACTGTGCACTAACGTACAGTGGCACTTGTCCTGCTGTAAGCCTGAGACCTGAGACGGTCTTAATGTGTGGCGCTACGTGTGTGGCTGCGGCCCACAAAATGCGCGATGCGTTAAAAAATACGGCCATGGTTTTCTGCGCATTGTTACTGCAGGACTGCGCGTAGTTACAGCCACCGGACACATTCATTGTTGTGACGGACATACAGCGTAAACATGTTCTGCCAACGATCGGAAAATTTACAGAATTCATTCATGTAAATATCTAAAATATATAGAAGATAGAATAAAAGACAAAAGAAGCAAACTCCAGATATTACGCCTGTTTTATTTTACGCGATAACGGTGTCTGTTTTATACCGAGCTTTTCTTTCGTTTCTCCTGCAAGGCCGCTCTCAACATCTGCCATGGCATGAGTTCCGCCAGTCACAGTCAGTGCACTGTAAGGATGTGCAGTGCAGATACAAGCACGGCTGGTGTCACTGGGCAACAATCAAGTTGAACCAATAAACCATTCGCCCCGGTGCCGGTTGAATGGCGTCACAAGTCACGTTGTTCTGCGTGACTGTAGCCGCCATAGATCAGGGGCTGTGATTAGCATTATATAGATGGCAGAGAAAGGCAGTTTTGCGGACACGTTGTATTCCATAGGCCCAACATCTTGGTAGACATTGGTCAGTGGAGATAAGCACTTTAGATGGAGAGGTTTATTTCTTAAATCCAACTTACACTCTTGAGATATGCTATCATTATGAAAAACATCAAACATAGGTGTTTACAAACTGTCACGTGACTCAGTATTTCCTGCGATATCTTGCCACAAATATTCAAGTACTTACAGCGCCCACAGTGACGCGTTATGCAAGCTCTGGCACTGAGGAGCACCAAAGTACAAACCGTTTTCAAGCCAGCCTACAATTAACAACTCCCACTGTCCCCCAACACACACCGCAATGTATCGCTGCCATAACTACCTGCACTCACTGTGCGATCTGCCTTACAGCAGCCGCTCATGGCATTGCCTGCTCTTACTGGGCTCAAACGTTTGTAATGTTTACAGCAGCCAATCACTGGACCTTATTCCGAGCCAGCTGAATCCACTACACACACCGTATCTGTCATATATCGATTTTGATATTGCCCTCCGAATCATGCCTGCATACTTCTCCACTGAGATTCCCTATGAAAAGTGTGTAACAACATACGCCATTTTTGAACGTCCCCTTTCCTTTCTACACCCTTAGTAATGGCCCAAGCTTTGGCGCCATAAAAGGACTTTACTGTAGCCAGGTTTTGTATACAGAGAGAGCTGAAGTCCCTGTGCACCTGAGCAACAGGTGCTGCACTATGCTGGCAGTGGGAAGCCCCACGCATAAAATAATTTATGTGCCACACCTGACCCCAGTCACGCATTCCCAAACCTGAACCACTCTGTATTCTTCGCTAGTTGTGCTGTATATTCATTCACTGGCTCACACACTCTAACCAATATCGTAATTCCGACAGGAAAAAAATAGATTCTCGCTCATCCTGTATCTCAGAATTACACTTTACCCCAACACACTCATACCCATAACCACCATTTAGGTTCCTCAGATATGTATCACTTATCACTAACGGTTCACAACTTCGCCTGTCCGCCATGTTTATATTACAACCGCTCCCACCAACAAAACATATGCAAACCGTTAGAACCTTGAGTTATATCATCCAGAAGGAAATAGCACTTGATAAGTGTGCATCGTTTGCACTTAGGAGAGGAAAATTTATAAAATTCGCAGAGTTTCGTACTTGATATCAACACAGAAGTAAAAAGCTTGAGTAGGGAGAAGCCTGCAATAAATCAATCAACAATCGATCAAGCCTGCGGAATATCTGAACACAAAATATGAAGAAGTCCGGTTTGTAAATACTGTTAAAAGCCAAGAAAGGAATTATAAAGACATGAACTGTGCAACTGAGACAGTAGCAGAGTTTGCAGGAAAACTAAAACAAATAAAGTCTGAAAATTTACGCAAAAGAGGAAGCCATGAAACACAAAAAAGAAAGACTGGGAAAGTACTTAAAGAGAAACCATAAAAGTAAAATGAATGCATGACCAGTATATTAGAGGTACAGATAGACGGCTTATTAGCTGATTGTGCGTAGACACAGACCTGAACTGTGGCCGAGAGTTGGTTGCATGAACCTGTGCGTAGACAGAGACCTGAACCGTGTCCGACAGTTCGTTACACAAAGCTGTGCATAGACACAGACTTGAACTGTGGCCGAAAGTTGTTACAGGAAGCTGTGTGTAGACACAGACCTGAACTGAAGACAAAATTTGTTTACATGAAGCTGTGTGTAGACAGAGGCCTGATATGTGGCAGACAGTTGGTTACATGAAGCTGTGTGTAGACAGAAACATGAACTGTGGTCGAATGTTGTTGCATGAAGCTGTGCGTAGACGTAGACCTGAACTGTGACCGACAGTTGTTACATGAAGCTATGTGTAGACAGAGACCTGAAATGTGGCCGACAGTTGCTACATGAAGCTGTGCGTAGACGTAGACCTGAATTGTGGCCGACAGTTTTTACATGAAGCTGTGTGTAGACACAGACCTGAAAAGTGACCGACTGTTGTTACATGAAGCTGTGTGTAGAGAGAGACTTTAACTGCGGCCGACAGTTGTTACATGAAGTTGTGTGTAGACAGAGACCTGAATTGTGGCCGAGAGTTGTAACATGAAGCTTTGTGTAGACAGAGACCTGAATTGTGACCACGACCGTTGGTTAATGAAGCTGTGTGTAGACAGATACCTGAACTGTGGCCGACAGTTGGTTACATGAAGCTGTGCGTAGACAGAGACCTGAATTGTGGCCGAAAGTTGTTACAGGAAGCTGTGTGTAGACACAGACCTGAACTGAAGCCAAAATTTGTTTACATGAAGCTGTGTGCAGACAGAGACCTGAAATGTGGCCGATATATGTTTACATGAAGCTGTGTGTAGACAGAGACGTGAACTGCGGCCGAAATTAGTCTACATTAAGCTGTGTGTAGACAGAGACCAGAACTGTGACAGAAATATGTTTACATGAAGCTGTGTGTAGACAGAGACCTGAACTGTGGCCGACAATTTTTAAATGAAACTGTGTGTAGACCGAGACCTGAACTGTGGTCGAATGTTGTTACATGAAGCTGTGCGTAGACGTAAACCTGAATTGTGGGCGACAGTTGTTACATAAAGCTGTGTGTAGACAGAGACCAGAACTGTGGCCGACAGTTCTTACATTAAGCTGTGCGTAGACGTAGACCTGAATTGTGGCCGACAATTTTTACATAAATCTGTGCGTAGACAGAGACCTGAAAGGTGGCCGACAGTTGTTACATGAAGCTGTTTGTAGACAGAGACCTGAACTGTGGCCAACAGTTGGTTACATGAAGCTGTGTGTAGACAGAGACCTGAATTGTGGCCGAAAGTTTTTACATGAAGCTGTGTGTAGACAGAGACCTGAATTGTGGCCGACAGTTGTTATATGAAGCTGTGTGTAGACAGATACCTGAACTGAGGCCGAGTGTTGTTACGTGAAGCTGTGCGTAGACTTAGACCAGAATTGTGGCCGACAGTTGTTACATGAAGCTGTGTGTAGACAGATACCTGAACTTTGGCCGAAAGTTGTTACATGAAACTGTGTGAAGACAGAGACCTGAACTGTTTCTGACAGTTTTTACATGAAGCTGTGCGTAGACAGAGACCTGAACTGTGGCCGACAGTTGTTACATGAAGCTGTGCACAGACAGAGACCGGAACTGTGGCCGACAGTTGGTTACATGAAGCTGTGCGTAGACAGACACCTGAACTGTGGCCGACAGCTGGTTCTTACATCGTGACAGTGTGTAAGCTCACAGGACGCTGTGTTAAGCTGTTCATGGCGAAAAGGAATGTCTCTCTGTACTGTACACCACCTGATACACCAGAAGCTGCCACTGTAGCCTATACTGGAAAAATTTCTGGACAGATTTCAGTAGCTATGCTCGCTGACTCTGTGGACTTATTCCAACCGTCTACTGCATTAAACTTTGTGTAATTAGTACAATGGTACGTAGCTATACAAGGGGACTACTTTGAAGGCGATGCCTGTCTTTAAGCTGTCAGTGAACCGCAGTATGTGCAATGGCATCATCTGGCGAACTGTACAGCCACACCTCTTGCGTTCTACCAAATCTTATCACAGTTCGCACAGCAACAGTTACCTGTTCACATTGGAGAATTATACAATCATTGTTATCATCCCATTCGTGTTTGTTCCACTTGATAGTGTGGGGCAGGGCTGACGTGGTGACTTCACTGATGCGCAGTAAAGGAGTACTTGAAGAACCCAGTCGATATCTTGACTGTGATAGACTTCACAAGGAGAGCGTTCCTGTAGTTAGAATTATGTACGTTTTTAATATTGTATCCCAAGTCGTTAATTTCATGTTTTTCATCCCCTACTCTGTCGATAAACAATTCAGAGGACTCACACCAATACAATGCACATTATTGTATTTAGACCTTTACACTTCTATATCACACTGGATATGCCAACATTTATGTAACCCACACAAGGGATCATCATCAGGGAACCAACCAAACAAAGCTGCATAAAATCAAATTAGCAACGTTTGCACACAGCAGGGATGCAGTAAAAAGTCATATCATAAAATTATAGAAAACTGTTTTTAGAATATTTGTATAAGTGAACTGGATGGACGGTTACATACAGTATCTCGGAGACAGCCTACGTACTTAGCGAAAGTTAACTTCAGTTAAGGACATATTAACTAACTAACTAACTAACTGCATGGAGGAGAGTCCTTCTTGACAAGCCAACAGTTCCTAAGCGAGTCCTGACGCTCCCACAATTTGACGGAACCTGATATAATATTACTGTGCTCACTACAGAGCGTCATCTCTCAGTATCCTGAGCCAGATCAATCCATTGCACGCCCCCCGGCCCATGTTTTCATAATATATTTAAATTTTCTCTTCCCATCAGCGCCCAGTACTTCAAAGACGTATCCTTCTTTTACGCTTAACCTACTAAAAACTCTCTGTCTTGCCCCAATCTTCTGTTCGTGCCACACGGTCCGCCTATCATATTCTCCTTCATTTCATCGCCCGAATAATGTTTGGTGAGCAGTACAAATCATGAAGCTCCTCGTTATACAGTGTTTGCCAGCATCATCTTACTTTTCCCCTTAGTGTCAAACTTTTCCACAACAATCCACACTGCAGCAGGCATTGAGGTGCGGCGCTCGAATTAAACAAAGCACTGTGTCTGTGAGTCCCGTTACGGTGTGCCGTTGTTGCAGTGCGTCACCATCTAACAGGATTATGTGTGAAGCTCACAGATCTTAACTCGAAATTTTCTCGGCCTTTGGCCAGGAATTTCTCTTAATTTTCGATGCACGTTTATGGCAAAAGGAGACGGCCGACTGTCGAATTTTTACGAAATGAGGCATTGTGGTGGGGAATTGTAAACCAAGGACTGCAAGGAGAGCATCAGGAAATATAACCACTGCAGCGGATAGATACTGAGAATGTTTAGTGCGCAGGCGCAAGTCAGTGCACGATAACACCTGTCTAGGCTTTACTATGTAATGTTTCAATCAATAAATACATTTGTATAAAATATAACGTAGCTTTGAATGCAGAGTTTGCAATTTTATATTCTGAGAGTCATATTTAAGACACCAAAATAACACAACCGCATGTTGCAAAACGTAAAAATGCTTTATTATTTCGAAGTTTATTTAAAGTCCCTCCATCACAACGCGCACAGTAAACCGCCAGTCAGTTCATCGCAGAGTGCTGTCCGCTATTGCCCCGCTATCCCCCGCAATGTTCCTGTACCGCTGTTAGGTTCGTTCATGTCCGTCTGTATGACTGAAACTGGGACTGTTATGGGTTGGTTGTTATGAAATATGGTGCATTTGTCACCAGTAAACGTACTAAAACCGATTTGTATTATTAAGTCTACAGACCGGCATGGTAGTTATTTCACGTGAAGGGCTAACTGCTATGTCAGTATGTTGCTGTAAATGTCAGTGAGGCTGAGAAATGTTTCACACAAATTATCATTCTGTAATGAAAATATTGAAGTGTTTCTCCAGTTTGTACAGTGTGTCAGTTATCTTTGTAACACCCACTTGTGCCGTGTGACTGTCATATTGCGACACTGCGCTTTCAGCCAATAGCGTGAATTTGGACGATCTAATCTCTGCACATGATTGAATGCGTGCTGGCATGTAATTACAAGCAACCGGCTGCACTCCGCTGCAGAAGACATCAGCGTGACAGTTTCTCCCTGCTGTGTGGCTGAACACGCAGCAGCAGCTTCTGTGTAATTACTGTAAGTACAGTTCAGTCGCACACTTGTACAGTTTGTGTTTGTACAGTAACTGTGCCGCGCGGTAAGACGCTAACCGTGACTGGCACTGTATCTCTGTGAGCAGCAATCGGCAGCACTGTACGCCTGCATTCACAGTGTCACTGTTTGGGTGAGTTCGCGGAAGACAGCTACAGAAATGCGTCTTTTGGTTCCTGCACTCTTGTCTGTCCGTCCTTCTTCATGTAACAACTCCAGAACTGCTACACCTGTCGTCATGAAAATTGATGTTACGTAGTTTTGCTAAAATCCCTCGACCCATTCCAATTTCGGTTAAAATCTAACATCACCAGCTGACGATTTCCATGAAGACCCACATGCATTTTGCTGACGTCTGGCGCATCATTTGTTAAGTTTTCGGCTGAACCAGAACATCTGGTAGCTGATGCGGAACTAAATTTTCCCTTTGGATGGCTGACAATGAGGCTATATAATTTATGTTGGTTTTTAAAATGTATATTATTCAAATAATGTTGTCTTTAGAGCATAACATTTCCTGCAACTGCATGTATATACCTGATTCGATCCCAGGAACAGGTGCCCTGAGATAGCCAGCTAACTAGACTTCTGGCATATATCTGTTCATGCACAGGAGACGTGTGATTTGTGCCGCTTTACAGCAAGCGTCTCTCAATTTTAGTTAATTCATTTTATTTAAATTTTAGTACGTGAAAATTTTTTTAGCATTTGCGTGGGGATATCGGGCAGAGCTAACGGTAAATGCCTCTTTATTTGGTAGAGTTCGTCACTCTGACAAGGCACGGAGAATTAGCGCAGGCCTGCGGTGAGGGAATCCTTATGGAAATTTTAGCTCCGTCATTGATGAGAAACAGTTTTGAGGCTAATATATTCTGGACAACAGTAGAAATTTAAGCTATCCTTCGTCCGGGATAACATATTCGATGCCGGCGCCTTGGGCAGCCAATCACTTTCGATTCTGAGAGTGGTGTGCTTTTGGGAAAGGTGTTGAATATTGTTCCGGAACGCAGGGCAGTTGGCCTGTCGTTGTTCAATAAGCAACCTATAAATTTAACGGACTTGACAAACTATTTTTAAGTGTGACTTGAGGCAGCTATTCGTGTTAAATACTGCAGATATTATGATGTATCATCACACACAATAAATATTGCACATTCACTGGTGGCTGTAATTGACACGAACTCGTCCGGTTTGTTTCCTTCCTTCCCCTGTAAAAGTTACCTGAGAGAGAGAGAGAGACTTATGCAACCTGCTGAGAAGCCGATACCGGGACGAAAGTGATCGGATGAACTGCATACCGTACACACACACACACCCACACACACACACACACACAAACACACACACACACACACACACTAAACTGGTTTGTTGTTCCACAAAACAACAAAAACACAGCAATATATGTGTAGAACGGACAGTCATTTAACAGCAATATACGCGCTATCAGTTCTGCTGCCAACTCCACGTTTCAATCGACTCCGCATGTAACACAAAACAGGAAACGGTGCACCCGGACTTCTTTCCCCTTAAGTACGTGACAAATGTTTGCGTCCCTCTGCCATACTGCGTGACGTCACAGAATGTAATGTGAATACGCATCGTCGTCGTAGTGTCAGATAGTTTAATACTATAATAATAATAATAATAATAATAATAATAATAATAATAATAATAATATAGGAAAACGCCGTCAGTCACAACTAAGAACCTCGAATGTCGAACCCTGAAATGTCGTCTTCTTTAAATTTTTACCTTCAGTCCTGTCCCGTTAGCAGCATAATCGCTTACTCTATTTACTGCACAGTTTGTTGCCAGCTTAAGTGTAGCATGAAAATGTTAAAGCAGTGCTTATCGATGTTGAAGCTGTAGACTACTGTATGTAGATACAGTCTCTACACACCCTGTATCTAATGTCTGGGTACAGCCCAGAACAGTTTTACAGCAGAAAGTTTCGAGTACCTCTACGTCTTTGGCTGCTCAAATGAAGCAAATTTTTGGAACTACACCACATGTTAAAATCAGAAGGCACTGCTATAAATTTGGTTTGTAATGTAAGGAATTATGACACAACAAACACTGCGTTACTGAATTTAATACATTAAGGTCGACACCTGTTATAGAATGACGTGATACGTGAAGTGTTTGTAGAAGGCAGACTACTCAGAAAAAATATAACGCCTAGACCAAGGTAAAAAAAGGAGTATGATACACCATCAGCAAGATCATTTATTGTACCATTGAGGGAACAACAAGCTGTTGCGTGAAGTATGGAGAAAGGACTCCGCGTTTGAGGTATATAATTGGTCAGGAAATAGACCGTTCGGTACAGACCGTTCAAGATATTTGTCGAAGTCCCTACGAGGCAGTCAACGCAAGTGTCTTAGAGGTGAAATACTCTCATTGACGTGATGTCCAACGCCGTGCTGTTGATCCAGGCCTTCCTGACACACCCACAAGGAAGGACGGTTTATGCTTGAATTTGACCCAGATCTATAGTGGTTCTAGTCAATAACGTCGTCGCTGATTACGGAATTATACGATGAGGCTGCCGGTAAACTCGCTCCTAATCCGATAATCTCTGTCTCTCACTCTGAACCCGTATGGTTTCGAGCCTGAAGAAACAGTAGATCTAGCGTCTGATTTATAGAAGTCCCAGCACCCTTTATCTACCTACAAGAGAGATGGCGACGCGCTACCGAATCGGGTCTCTGAACGCGTATTTCGTGAGCCTCGTTCCTCCGCTGCAGCGAGGCAAAGTCTGATGTAACAATACTAGCCCGGGGTGCTGGAAAATTTGGCCATTGTTACTGTTACCGCATTATTATTGCAATTATTAATATTGCTGTACTGTGGTGGTGGTGGTGGTGGTTGTAGTATAGTAGTAGTAGTAGTAGTAGTAGTAGTAGTTGAAACATCAGTACCAGTTGTAATGTTGTTAGCGTTTTGGTGTCATCCTCTGCACACGTTTGTACTTAAACACGTATTGTGCTTACGTTAAATATGTCGGACATAACCTCAGCATTCCGTGCCGTCGCCATGCCTGTAACTGCAGACCTACCAACAGCATTGCGTACACACAATATGCCGGTATAATTACAGTGTGTCTCCGTACGTTAAATATGTCGGACATAACCTCAACATTCCCTGCCGTCGCCATGTCTGCAACTGCAGACCTACCAACAGCATTCCGTACACACAGTATGCCGGTATAATTACAGCGTGTCTCCGCACGGCAGTTTATGCCGTCCATCAGTTATCGTCAGTAAACCCAAGCTAGGTTCCGGTCATGTTATTATATAAATATTGCCTTAACACAGTCACACGTACCGTCACATCTGCTGCCATACAGCAGGTGTTCTCACACTGTGTAATAACACGGCACACTGAAACGTGAAATTCTAATACTCCGAAGGCCCCCCCCCCATATGTAACAACGATGACTAGGGTACGGCAACGAAAAGCTTATAAATATTTATCACCTCATACACAAGACTGTATGAAATATATAAAACTTTCATTTTGTTGAAGGGCATTTATTGTGTAGTTTATTTGCTTTTACGTGGACAGCTGATTTGGTCGTGTTAAATTTAGAGTGTGTACCGTTTATCACTTCAGCACCCAATGTAAAACTATTTCTTATCATGTACACGGTTCTTCATGTCGCGACTGTGAAGTAACTATCAATTTGAGATAAGTAAGTTGAGTTACAAAATAAATTTTCACACCTTTATCTATGCCTTTCACTACTCTGAATAAAATTTCACAAGGTTGGCAACCTGCCTAAATCTGCATCTCGCAATTTATTCTGCCGAAACTCGAAATTCGTATTTTGTTACTGACTTGAATAATGCTATTACCACCTTGCGGTGAGGCAGTAAGAGATCAAACTGTACTGCTGTATGTTGGCAGTTGGACACTGTGGGCAGGAGTCTGAGCGGTCAGCAGGAAATGGCCGCACGGTAAATTGTGTGACTTTGTGGTTGTTGTGTGTTGGCAGGCCTGCAGAGACATCAGAGAAGAGACTGCTTTGGCTGTGAACACAGGCTGCCATGATGTTGGACTGAGGAAGCAGCACCTCGGATATCACGACAGGTGGGAGTGTTGGCATTTCACATTGCGTGTAGGTTTATTGGGTACTGCACTGTGTTGGTGTTGGCAAAGCTTCCTGACATTTGGTAGAAACTTGCTGCCACATATTTTAACAACATTAAATGTTTCCACAGTGGCATGATGCTGTAGACGGACCCAGGACATTCTACACGCTGCAGAATCCTCGGGACGAGCACTGCAACATCTGTGTGAGAGTGGGCAACACGTGTCTTCACTGCCTGACATTGCACAGGAAGTTCCTGCAATTTGTTCACTGAAGATTAGTGTCTTCAGCAGTATCTGACTGTTGGCTGTTGGACAGGTATCAGTGATAAAGGTGTCAGATGAGTTAAATTGCATGCCATTTTTGTTGCTTATCACAGTGGTTTAAGGAATGCGGTTTCATTACATTGCAAGGAGTATTGCAGACATCGCAGAGAGGGTAGAAAACAAATTTCTTCTCTTTCTGAAATTGCACAGGAAGTTCCTGCAGTCCCCCACTGAGGATTATTATTTTCGGTGTCTTCAACAATATCTATACTTGTAGTTTGGCTGTTCGACAGGTATCTGTGATAAGGGTGTCAGATGATTCAACGTTTTTAAGCCTAGCGCTAACTTTACGTACCACCAGATTTAACGGTAAAAAGTTCTACGTGGTGCCCACGTTGCGTTTATGTGTTTTGTACGGATCTCAGAACAAACAGTAACATTTGCCTCATAGAATATTAAGAGACTGGTTTTTATAAGCGAAGTGGAGAGTGTTTACAGCGCGGTACGCATTGAGTCCTTATATAAACAGATACGCTTCTTCTTTAAAGGGTTAAATTCCATACCAAATTGTGTTGCATATCGCAGTGGCTTTTAGTGAATATGTGTTCATTACTTCACTTGTTATATTTAACTATAATACATCAGTTGAAGACATCGACGCAACTACTGTATAAGTTCCCACATCATCACCTGACACTCCTTTAAAAAGGCTTTTGATATTCTGCCTGAATATTAATATTATATTTATCACAGCACGCTATTAAGCTCACAGTGCCTACAGCTCAGGCGTCATAATGTCTGCCTTAAACTCATTTGTCTCAAAAGAAAATGGGAGAGAAAATTTACATTCGGAAACCGAGCAGCCAGTTCACACGAGTGTTTTGCCTCCATTCTCTGGAGAATTAAATGTAGATAGAAAGTTAAAATTGAGCCACGAGAAGTTCAAGCAAACAATGATTTCTACAAAGACAAAAATACAACCCCCCTAAGCCAACTCACAGCAACGCCCGCTTTTCCCACTCCCTACATGTTGGCCCAGTTTGCAAACAAGGCATACACAGACTACAAAAGACGAGAGACTGACCCTCAGTATGAGACACGGTTAGCTTTACCTGACGGCTGGATGTTATTGACAACAGCATCTAATATTGGAAGGAATAACGGATATTTTGGAGCAGCCTATTGGCATCCTCATCATCAGCAGGTTGTGATTGCTCATCGAGGCACAGATCCAAAAAATTAGGGAGCGCTGTGGACGGATGTAAAGGGGGTGCTGCGTAATAAGTATGTTCAACAAATGAAATCTGCCAGCACATTTGCATATAAGGTTGTTGAAGTGCTGCGAGACGTTAATCACGAAAGGGAAACCAATTTTCAAGTGTTCTTCACCGGTCACTCCTTAGGGGGTTGGTTAGCGCAAATCACTACCTTTACCACTGAATACCTTAAGACAGAAGGAAATACTTTCCTTAAAAGTGACTATGTCCCACAGAGTTATCATCCCCACACAGTAGTTTTTGACAGCCCAGGTTGCAAAGATATGTTGTCACAAATGGCTGACACACTTGACGTACGCCTCGACGGACGTTCCATTGACATAGAGCACTTAGATATCACTAGTTGTCTGTCCTCTCCAAATCGCGTTAACACTTGTAACGCACATGTAGGGACGGTCTATCGCATCTTTGTTGATTTGTCTGATATTGGCTGGAAGGAAAAGCACACTGCATTGTATAACTTAGCGACGCACAGTATGGATAAAATCGTGGAAGCCTTTGACCCTGCAACAGGGCAAGTACGTAAAGATGAAAAAGGTAAATTAAAAATACAAGAGGTAGTCGACTGGCCCATCAGTGGCTTCCGACGTGGTAAAGAATACAAAAGTTTCTTTAAATGGGCCACGCATTTAAATGATTACCACACAGAGGTAACAGTCGAAGATTCCCTGCTCACGGGTTACCACCCAATTCGTTACCAAACTAAAAATTATGACGACCGTGTGACCAGTATAAGCATATTTAGTCAGGAAGAGCGCCAGTTTTTGAAGGATTATCGTCGGCTGTGTCAGTTGCCTGAATTCTTTAAGCCTAAAGAAATGTTTTCTGCAATCGGAAATAAACAGTCTCAAGAAGAAGCAGAAAAGATACTACAAAGCTTTGTGATTGAACATGAAACAATTCGCTGTACAGATGCCAGTGCATTACAGGCGCTGATACCCTACGTGAAGAGGTCGCTTCAACTTTTCCCAGCGATAAAAGAGAACACAAAGTGTGCTTTGTCACCACACGAGATTAGAAACAACGTCTATCAGATTGGAACCAGGCGTTACCTCGAAATGCTACACCAAAGCCAACTGGAATTTAAGCCTGATGCACTGAGTTTAAGCGATTTTCTGGACAGTGATGAACAAAAAGTACTTCATTTACGGATGGTTGATGGGGATGCATGGACAGGGCTAATCAAGGTTTATCAGGTGTTGCAAAAAACACCCTCCTCGAACTATTTCCTCTGTGAAGGTCACTGTACTGTACTGACGTTAGAGCACTTGTTGCTTGTCAATCAAATGGTGAGTTTGAATGCACGAATGCAGTCGACAGCAACACCACATCTGTTAATGATGTCGTGTGGGACCAGTCAACTGTCTAATCATGAAACCAGTCAAATATTCGAAAGTCTATTTAATTCTGTGAGGCAGAAGCAGTCAGTCAAAATTATCCTGACCACGCAGTCAGGAGATGGCACCGCTACTTCCCTGGAAAAGATAGCTAAAGAAAAACTTAGATATGGATTTGTAAGGAGAGATGAAAAGTTAAATTGGAGTGATTTGAAGACAAGTTTACAGGAAAAATTACTTGAAAGTGCAGTCGATTTTCAAGGCAGTGAATTAGCTTTAAGACTACTCATATCTCCTGACTCCCCAGTGACAAATTTGCTACCCCTTGCTGTTTTGTTAGAAAAAAAGCATCTTAAGATTGGTGAAGAACCAGTAGCGTATTCTGTACGTAACTTTTACGATGAAAGATACTACATTGACAGAACATTTCGTCAGAAAGTAATGATTAAACAGGACGTTTTAAATGACAGTAGAAAACAAAGGTTTCCTTATTTCCTGGCTAGAACTGAACAGCAATTCAATCAATTGTGTCAAGAAAATCGAAAAAGCACTGTGCATTGGCTGGAGAGAGACAAGTCAGGTAATCTCGTTTGGCAGAAAACGCAAGGAAGCTTGGGAACACTGCGTAAATATATTGATACGGACAGTTGGCAGACATTTACGCCTGATGATTTAGACAAGCTGTTGGAGCGAGCACAGGACCAGAGGGTGATGCTGATTTCTGATACAGCAGGGATGGGTAAATCCACCGTACTAACACATCTGTCTAAGCAAATCAAACAGAAGTTCCCAGCCAAATGGGTGGTGAGAATTGACTTAAATGACCACACAGATGCGCTGATGGCACTGAAAGAGAAGCAAATCGACAAACAGAAGGCGACAGAAATCGTATCGCAGAAACTGCT
>BLKM01000471.1:120853-209478 GCA_013340265.1 Coptotermes formosanus | reverse complement strand
CTGTGGGCGCTGTAAGTACTTGAATATTTGTGGCAAGATATCGCAGGAAATACTGAGTCACGTGACAGTTTGTAAACACCTATGTTTGATGTTTTTCATAATGATAGCATATCTCAAGAGTGTAAGTTGGATTTAAGAAATAAACCTCTCCATCTAAAGTGCTTATCTCCACTGACCAATGTCTACCAAGATGTTGGGCCTATGGAATACAACGTGTCCGCAAAACTGCCTTTCTCTGCCATCTATATAATGCTAATCACAGCCCCTGATCTATGGCGGCTACAGTCACGCAGAACAACGTGACTTGTGACGCCATTCAACCGGCACCGGGGCGAATGGTTTATTGGTTCAACTTGATTGTTGCCCAGTGACACCAGCCGTGCTTGTATCTGCACTGCACATCCTTACAGTGCACTGACTGTGACTGGCGGAACTCATGCCATGGCAGATGTTGAGAGCGGCCTTGCAGGAGAAACGAAAGAAAAGCTCGGTATAAAACAGACACCGTTATCGCGTAAAATAAAACAGGCGTAATATCTGGAGTTTGCTTCTTTTGTCTTTTATTCTATCTTCTATATATTTTAGATATTTACATGAATGAATTCTGTAAATTTTCCGATCGTTGGCAGAACATGTTTACGCTGTATGTCCGTCACAACAATGAATGTGTCCGGTGGCTGTAACTACGCGCAGTCCTGCAGTAACAATGCGCAGAAAACCATGGCCGTATTTTTTAACGCATCGCGCATTTTGTGGGCCGCAGCCACACACGTAGCGCCACACATTAAGACCGTCTCAGGTCTCAGGCTTACAGCAGGACAAGTGCCACTGTACGTTAGTGCACAGTGCTGTTCGCACAGTGTTGTTAGCCTGGTGGTTTGGCTGGAAACTGCAAACGTAGCCAAAATATTCGTGACACATATAGAGTGTGTTGCTGACTGCTGTAATGTATTTGCTGTGAATTTAAATGCAGCGAAAGATGGTGAACCAGTGAAACGTTTACAGTTTCCGATCAACATTATGTATGTATTTCTCATATTCCCCTCGACAGCCGCCTGCCCCGCACAGCCTATATATAAAGTTCCCTTACTGAGCTCTTAACCAGTTGGCATGCTGCTTACTCAGAATTACGTCATCATGACGCTGTTTCGACTGTAGGCATTTGGTGACAGTCCGCTGGCTGAATGTCGGACCCCTGCAGTGCCTCTACCTGCACAGCACAGCACAGCACAAAACAAACCGCATGCCTGTATCCAGGTACGTACAGAGTGGAATTCGAAACTACGTGTCCAGTGGTGGAGCTGTCGAAGGCAGTGTGTGCCTTAACACTTTAAAGCCTAGTGATTACTTCACGTACTGCCAGGTTTAATATTATAAGCTTCTACATTCTGCACATAGAGAGATTTTTTATGCATCCAAGGATTAACAGCAATTATCTACGTATTCAAAATTAACGAACTTGCTTTTATAACCGGGATACGGTGTACTTACTGCGCAGTACGAGCTGATCATTTAACTGCTGTAGAAGGTAATACGACAGTTTAAAAAATTTCAGCAGCAACGCCAATAATTAACCGTCCCTTCAGGATATTATCACACAGTTCACGGTTCTACTCGGTATGCAGTTTTTTCCAGCCCCCTGCAGTTTCCCCTCCTTTAGCTCCACACATTCTCGTATCATGAGTGACCTGTCTCTATGTTACTTTGCACGTAACGCCATATTTATCTCTACAATTTCACTAGAGCATGCTGGATTCTTTATAAATTGATATATAATTGGACAACCATAACAATGAACTTGCGAGCTGGACGTCACGTATTTGCGTCTGTCAATGCCGTGCGAAGCCAAATGCCTTTCTGTTCCAACAAAAGCCCTGTTAAATTTTATTCAGGCTGTCTTTAAAATTCTCAGATCTAAACAGAAAGACGATATTACTTTCGTACACTTCCAAAATTATCAATTATATGTGGACCAAGGCCATGCAAAGTTTTTTGTCATGTCTAAAGTATTAGCTACGCTTTAAGACATATATATATACATACAAATATTTCCGCCACTACTGCTGCTACTGCTGCTGCTGCTACTACTACTACTACTCCTTTTCCTCTTCCTCCTACTACTGCTACTGCTACTACTACTACTACTACTACTACTACTACTACTACTACTACTGGGGAACAGTAAAAAGATGGCTTTTGTCAAAAATATGAATAGGAATTTTAGTGATAATTACTAACTGATGTGGATATCATTAATGGAATTTAAAAAAAAACCGGAACTGTTAAAATGTCAAAAAAACTGCGTTCACAGGACAGTCTGGAATATCTCATGTGGAATATCTGCACCGCATTAAGAAATGTTGTTTGTTTTTTTGTTTGTTACATTGCGTAAACAGTAAGACAAAATTGTACTGAGAGACGGAAGTCATGGAATGTCTCACGCATCAGGTCAGTGAACAGAACTGTTACTGCGAGGGCGGTGTGGGGCGAATGTGTGTTTTGTGGAGAGTGGTTAGATTGGGGTCGTTATGGTGAACTGTGTGTGTCAACGTAACGCAGTTGCACGTTTTTTGGTGTTTCGGAATGAAAATTTGTTGAGTTTAACTGCTGATGTTAACTTAACTTTAACTGCACGTGTTGCATGTGTTGTTAAACAGACTGTACGGTAAGCAAACTGTACTGAAATTACAGGACCGCTAATTGGTCACACAGCTGCCTGCTTAACTCTGTGTGCTGTGCGCTGTTCAAGGAAGGCAGTGTGGGTCTGTGCGATGGGCACTGTGCATGTACATTTCACAGTCTGCAGGTGTGTATACGGGGTGTACAGTGAGACGGCGTGGGGCAAACATGAATATGGAACAGTATAAAAATAATTAAAGTGCATTCAGATGGTCAAGTAAAAAGTAATGTGTAATATAAAGACAAAATTTCCATGTATATACAACATTATAACACTGACTGTTTTTATCTGAATCATTAGATGCTCACATGGAACACAATCATTTGCAGTTAGCTACATCATTTTATTAAATAAACAGACACAGAAAAAATTCGTGTAAATAATTAATGCACATACACGGCTACTGTTGTTGACACTTGGGCAGGATGAAATGTTCCACTGTGTTGCACGTGAAACCGAAGCGGTAGTTTCTTCACGACATTATCATAAAGTTCTGTTTTGCCCAAAATATTAACGCTTCTTCTACATAAGCCACAGTACAGTTATCATAACACAGAGTAACTGTTTGATTCCGTGCATGTAACAGACTTATGATGCAACATTCACTGACTCTTCCTCCAATAAACAGCAGCTTGAAACTTACTAACAACTGTACACAGTGTACTGTTGCTGCTGACAGTGCTGCCATCTGTACAGCACAATTGCTGTCTACACAGAATAACATAAATCAGCACATTTTGTACAGCCATTAATATACAAATATTTACAAACGGTTTGTGCAATAGCATGTCAGTTGTCAATAGTGTGTGTCGTTACACACAATGCGAAATCAACACAACACACCTGTCCCACACTTAACATAATTTTTCATGAGCAGCAGTAACTGTGTACAGCATCTGGTTGCACCAAGGAACATCACACCCTACATTTAAAATAAAAACTATTTACAGTCTATTAGCAGCCAAGGATCCGATCACTTTAGCTGACCCACCAACTGACTGGTGTTCACTACGCAAATAGCAGGGCCGCCGTATTTTGAGTACGAACCGTTTGTGCTGCTGTGGCATGGGACACTGCGATACGGGCAACACCTGCTGCTTTGGTTCAGGGGAGACACCGGGACACTTGGCATATTCCTCTCTCCCACATTTTCTGTAATACTTCTAGTTTGCGGTACTCTACTGCCAAGTGCCAGGCGGTTTGTCTCATATTCTCTTCGGCTAATAACCATTCATTATTTAATTACTCTGCTAATAGTGTCTCTTTCTTTAACCCCCTCCCACAGTTCCTGTATTACTTTTAAGTTGCAATTCTACGCAGCCAAATTACAGGCCTTTTTTCCTCATGGTCTTTGGCTAATAACCATTTATTTTTTCACTCCTCTGCTGTTAGTTTCTCTTCACCCCACACCCAGAATTTCTCCAATAACTGTATGTTACCTAGCAGTGATGCGTAATGCAAAACGCTTACTCAAATTTTACTTTGGCTAAAACAATTCCCCTTTTGTTAGTTTCTTTTTAGCACCCTCCCATAAACACTTTAATGTCGCTGTGTGGCCTGATATAACTGCAAGGTGCCAGGCTGTTTGTCTGTCGTTATCTTGTGCTAGCAGCAGCTGATTTAGAGTGTCTGCGTCCTCTCCTACCTTCACGTTATCTAATACAAATCCAATAATGTGGGCATTACCTTCGCGTCATGCCTGATATAATGTCGGTACACCGTCTGTCTATAACTCACTTATCCAGTCTCCATACTGTTTTAGCACTTCCTCTAATGTTTTAGGCTTTGAAAGTAATCCACCTACAGAAATTCTGATGACCCGATGATCTTCTTCCAGAAATATCTTCTGTAATAAGAGATCCTGTTCTTGTTGGGAAGTGTTCGACCATTTGGTCAAATCGTTTACCAAAACTCTGCAACATAATACTCGGCAAATGTGCGGTGGATAAAGTGCAGTCTACCGTCATGACTTACTTGCACTAGCCCAGTATTGGTTTTGTCTTCTGAAGATGTACATTGGCTATTAACTTGAAGAAGGGCCAATGTTCCTCACCAAACAACACTTTCAAGGTTAGCAACTGATGACTTTCTATCACATTTTCAACAAATTGCTTGAGCGCCTCTTTTGCGCACTCGTTTGTCTTCGAGGATTTAAACTTCTCCTCAAAAAGGATGTCATATTTTATATTCAAAAATTTTTGGTGCAACTCAGTAAAGTTTAATTTGAGCGGTAACTCAGGCACGGATTCACCTGACTGACAAAAACTTTTAACTTCTTCAATGAATGCCTCCGCCAACACGTGGCATTGTAATGGGATACCGGTGAATTCTTTGTCTCGGGTGAATTCGTCTCTGTCATTAATTGAATGGGCTAGTTTCTTAATTAAATGTTTAGCATAAGTTTCTAACTTGACTTTCTTTCCCTCTTCCTCCTTACTGTCCATCTCAGTAAACCAGTCCTTTACACTCCAAAACTTTGTTAAGAATTCCACCTGATTGTCTTCAGAAAATGGTTCCAGTGTGTAGGAGAGCTGTTGTAGCTTATTTTCCAGTTCCTCTCTCAGATGCGGTCGGGTGGTGACCCACAGCTGTTCTACCGCCGTCTGCCTTAGAGCTTGCAGTAAATCAATGACAGTCTCTTTATAGCTGGGACTGATTTCATCAAAACCATCCAGCATTATTACTATATTTACCTTTTGCTTTTGTTCACAACACTGTATAAATAATTCCCTCTCAAAACCCGGTTGAATTTGTAGCATTTTCTCTGATAAAAATTCAATCGCTTTCTCTTTACTAATCGGTTCTTCTTGTAGCGCGTCAAGTGCATTTGTGTGGCCATTTAAGTCAATATTCACCAACCATTTGGCAGGGAACTTTTGTTTGATTTGCTTAGACAGATTTGTCAGTACGGTGGATTTACCCATCCCTGCTGTATCAGAAATCAGCAACACACCCTGCTTGTGTGCTTGCTCCAACAGCTTGTCCAAATCACCAGGTGTGTATGTGTGCCAACTACCGGTATCAATATATTTACGCAGTGCTTCCAAGCTTCCTTGCGATTGCTGCCAAACGAGATTTCCTGACTTGTCTCTCTCCAGCCAATGCACGTTGCTTTCTGGATTCAGTTGACAGAAATGTTTGAATTCTTGTTCAGTGCTAGCCAGTAGATCAGAAAACTTTTTTTTTCTGTTGTCATTTAAAACGTCCTGTTTAATGATAACTTGGTGATGAAATGTTCTAGCAATGTAGTATCTTTCATCGTAAAAGTTACATTTAAAATCCGAAACTGGTTCTTTCCCAATGTTAAGATGTTTCTTATGCAACAAGCCAGCAAGGGGTAAAAAATTTGTCACTGGAGAGTCAGTGGATATGAGTTGATTTAAGGCAATTTCACTGCCTTGAAAATTGACTGCATTTTCAAGTACTTTTTCCTGTGAACTTGGTGTTAAATCACCCCAAGTTAACTGCTCATGTCTTGTAACAAATCCATTACTGGGTGTTTCTTTAGCTACATCTTGGAGAATAGTAACGGTGCCATCTTCTGACTGTGTGGTCAATATAATTTTCACCGACCGCTTCTGTCTAAGAGTGTTAAACAGACTTCCGAATACTTTTTCAGTTTCATCATTAGACAGTTGACTGGTCTCGCACGACAACATCAAAAGATGCGGTGTTGTTGTCGACTCAATTAATGCATTCAAACTCACCATTTCGTGGACAAGCAACAAGTGTTCTAACGTCAGTAGAGTGTAGTGACCTTCACTGCGGAAATCAGTTACGCAGGGTGTCTTTTGCAGCACCTGATAAACCTTGATTAGCCCTGTCCATGCATCCCCATCAACCATCCGTAAATGAAGTACTTTTTGTTCATCACTGTTCAGAAAATCTGTTAAACTCAGAGCATCTGCCTCAAAGTCAAGTGGGCTTTTTTGAAACTTCTCGAGGTAACGTTTGGTTCCAATCTGATAAACGCTGTTTCTAAGCTCGTGTGGTGACAAAGCACACTTTGTGTTCTCTTTTATCTCCGGGAAAAGTTGAAGCAACCTCTTCACGTAGGGAATCAGTTCCTGTAATGCACTGGCATCTGTACAGCGTATCGTTTCATTTTCAAACTCAAAGCTTTGTAATTTCTTTTCTGCTTCTTCTTGAGCGTGTTTATTTCCGATTGCACAAAACATTTCCTTAGGCTTAAAGAATTCAGGTAACTGACACAGCCGACGATAATCTTTCAAAAACATTCGCTCTTCCTGACTAAATATGCTTATACTAGTCACCCGGTCGTCATAATCTTTAGTTTGATAACAAATCGGGTTGTAACCGTTGAAAACGGAATTTTCGACTGTTATCTCTGCGTGGTAATTATTGAAATGCCTGGCCCATTTAAAGAAACGCTTGTATTCTTTACTGCCAGATGCGGCAGTACTGACTGGCCAGTCTATTACCACTTGCATTTTTAGTTCACCTTTCTCATCCCTACGTAGCCCTGTTTCAGGGTCAAAAGCTTCCACAATTTTATCCATACTGTGCGTTGCTAGGTTATACAATGCAGTGTGTTTTTCCTTCCAGCCCATATCAGACAAATCGACAAAGATGCGATAGACCGTCCCTACATGTGCGTTACAAGTGTTAACGCGATTTGGAGCGGACAGGTAACTGGTGATATCTAAGTGCTCTAAGTCAATGGAACGCCCGTAATAGCTTACATCAAATTTGGCAGCCATTTGTGACAACATATTTTTGCAACCCGGGCTGTCAAAAACCACTGTGTGGGGATGATAACTGTGTGAAACATTGTCACTTTTAAGGAAATTACTTCCAACTGTCTTAAGGTACTCAGTGGTAAAGGTAGTGATTTGCGCTAACCAACCCCCTAAAGCGTGGCCTGTGAAGAACACTTGAAAATTGGTTCCCTTTTCGAGATTAACGTCCCGGAGTGCTTCAACAACCTTATGTGCAAAGGTGCTGGCAGAAGACATTTGTGGAACGAAGTTATTACTTAACACACCCTTTATGGCTGTCCATATGTGCCCCCAAATTCTTGGAACTACGCCTCTATGAGCAATAACAACTTGCTGATTCTCAGGGTGCCAATAGGCTGCTCCAAAATAGCCGTTATTCCTTCCATCATTAGACGCTGTTGTCAGTAACTTCCAGCCGTCAGGTAAAGCTAACCGTGTCTCATACTGAGCGTCAGTGTCTCGTCTTCCGTACTCTCTGTATGCCTTGTGGGCAAACTGGGCCAGCACGTAGGGAGTGGGAAAAGCGGGCGTTGCTGTGAGTTGGTTTAGGGGGGTTATGCTTTTGTCTTTCAAGAAATCATCGATTGTTTGTTTGAAATTCTGATGGCTCAATTTTAGATTTTCATCCACACGTAATTTTCCCGAGAATGGCGGCAAAACACTTTCCTCAGCTGGCTGATCCATGTGTGAGTGTAAATTTTCTCTGCTATTATCTTTTGACCCAAAAAAGTTTAACACAGGCATTACGACGCCTTCGCTGTGCGCACTGTGAGTTTAATACTATGCTATGATAAATGTAATATTAACACTCATCGAAATATCGAAGTTTTGTGTAAAGAAGTGACAGATTATCTTGTGGCAACTTAAAGATTAGTTGCGTTTGTATTTTCAACTGATGTAGTGAAGTTAAATGTAACAAATAAAGTACTGAGAGTTCATTCATTAAAATCTACTAAGATACTGACAAAAACTGGCATGGAAATTAACTCATCTCATACCGTCCAACAGCCAACAGCCAGATACTGCCGAAGACAGTAACCTTCAGTGACCAAACTGCAGGAACTTCCTGTGCAATGTCAAAGAGCGAAGACACGTGGTTTCTACCGTCACTCCGTTTTTAGCAGTGCTCCTCGCGTGAATTCTGCCGGGTCTAGAATGTCCTGGGTCCATCTACAGCATCATGCCACTGTGGAAACATTTAATGGTGTTAAAATGTGTAGCAGTAAGTTTCTACTAAACGTCAGTAAGCTTTGCCAAAACCAACACAGTGCAGTACCCAATAAACATACACGCAATGTGAAATGCCAACAGTCCCAGCTGTCGTGATATCCGAGGTGCTGCTTCCTCAGCCCAATATCACGGCAGCCTGTGTTCACAGCCACAGCAGTTTCTTCTCTGATGTCTCTGCAGGCCTGCCAACACACAACAACCATAAAGTCACAAAATTTACAGTGTGTACAGTATGGCCATTTCCTGCTGACCGCTCAGACTCCCGCCCACAGTGTCCCACTGTCAACATCCAGCAGTACAGTTTAATGTCTTACTGCCTCATCGCAAGGTGCTGATATCATTACTCAGGTCAATAGCAAATACGAATGTACAATTTCGGCAGAATAAAATACGAGATGGAGATTTAGGCAGGTTACTTACCTTGTATTATTTTATTGAGATTAGTGAAACGAATAAGCGAAGGTGTGAAAATTTTACTGTAAGTCACCTTTCTTCTCTGAATCTGATTGGGAATTACAGACTTTTGACAGGATAATATATACATTCGATGATAAATTGACAAACGGTACACAACTGTTTGGTGGTACACTACATTAGTGTCTGTTTTGACACTTACTTGAAAATGAAATTCCCGATAAATACGTATCCCTTAATTTTGGAACAAAATGCAAGGTAATTACAAAGAACAAAGGAAAAAAGTTGTGAGGACACTGATGCTCTTTGCTATTTCATGTTTGTGCCAATGGGGATTATCTACAATTTTTATTATGAAGAGAAAATATCGACGAAAGGCAAATGTAGAAGTAGAACTGAGAAAGAGTCTTTTCACAATGAAACCAAGACTTTCGAAATTCAGGAAAAGTAAACAAGAAAATCTTTCTCTTGCAAAATATAGTACGAAATTTGTTTGCTCTTCTCATCACTCAGAACAAGAGTCTTACTTAATCATGATGTGGATTCTGGCCTTGTATTTTTTCGTATAGAGATCAAAATTACGTAAATAATGCTGTACATTTATTCCTTGCCTTATGGCGGTTACATTACACTGCAGCAGTGACATTTATTGTACTGAGCCCTGAAACTGAGTACTGCATGTGATAAGAATGATTATTCATATTCCGTTCATTGGAAGGCGAGTCACAGCAGGTGGAAACTGGTGTTACAGCATGAATACAGTGAGGTACAGTTAACATTATGCCGAAGGGTCTGGACTCGAACCAAAACCACTTGCCAAGCAATGTGTAATATTCTCACTGTCCGCATATATTCACAAACGAAATGATAGCCAGCCGTTCCGGTAAGGCACTGCACAGCAGGTGTCAGTATATGGAACTGTGCATTGCGGTGAGAAGGCATTGCTACAGCCGGCCGGTAAGAGGCTGTCACCGGTAAACTGTACAGCTTGTAGGGTGCAAGGGAAACCGGGCTGCATTGCTGTGGGTCGGACTGTGTTAAACTGCATTTTTACTGTATTAGAAATAAAGTATCGTGCCCGAAATGCATTCATATTTCTGTTAGTAGGTCTTAGGGTCAACCTCCAAAATCAAATAAACCTGGGTGCGCATCTGTGGAGTGGAATAGCTTTTTGTTAATTACTACAATCAATTTTAGATCAAAAAATTTTGGACCATGAAGAATGGACAAATATAAGAATTGTCCTTCTCATTCTTAAAGGTTTAAATTGCACCAAGTCGCCTGGACAAAACTGTGCAAATGATATTTTAGACTGCACCACTTTTCTTGTAAAGAGGGGGACACGACAACGAATTCCCTTTTTCAAAACGAGATACATGATCCTTTCAAAAATGAAATTCGGAAACATTATTTCATCCACAAAGGAGCACGCTGAAAATGAGTTCGCAAGTCTTAGGGAAATGTACGCACTGCGTAAGAGTTCAGGCGCATTCGGTCATTTTAATGAAGAAGATCGAAATACTTACATACAGAAGTGCACTGGGCTTGAAATATGCTTTTTATTTTCCGACGAATTACGCTACCAAATGCTTTTGTTACGCCGAACATTTAGCAACTGATGCTCGAGATATCAGCACAATGCACTTGGGTCTGCACGGAAAGAGTCCGCTGGTGCCGAAATTGGAACGAGTCGAGGAATTTTAGTAAAGATCAGAAACACCAAGTTCCATGACAAGGCGTTAAGCAGTTCTGCAGTTGTTACATGGGGACGGACGGACAGACAGAACTGCAGGAACTAAAAGACGCATTTCTGTAGCTGTCTTTCGCGAACTCACCCAAAGAGTGACAGTGAATGCAGGCGTACAGTGCTGCCGATTGCTGCTCACAGACACACAGTGCCAGTCACGGTTAGCGTCTTACCGTGCGGCACAGTTACTGTACAAACACAAACTGTACAAGTGTGCAACTGAACTGTACTTACAGTAATTACACAGAAGCTGATGCTGCGTGTTCAGCTGCACAACAGGAGATCAACTCTCACGCTGATGTCTTCTGCAGTGGAGGGCAGCCGGTTGCTTGAAATTATATGCCAGCATGCAATCAGTCATGTGCAGAGATTAGATCGTTCAAATTCACGCTATTGGCTGAAAGCGCAGTGTCGCAATTTGACAGTGACACGGCACAAGTGGATGCCACAAAGCTAACTGACACACTGTGCAAACTGAAGAAACGCTTAAATATTTTCATTACGGAATGACAATTTGTGTGAAACATTTCTCATTCTGATTGACTATTACAGTAATTTACTGACAGAGGAGTTATCCCTTCACGTCATATAACGGCCATGCCAGTCTGTGGATTTAATAATACAATTCGGCTGCAGTACATTACTGACCAGTAGAACCGCCACATTCCACAACAACCAACCCATAACAGGCCCAGTTTCAGTCATACAGACGGACATAAACGAATGTAACCGCAGCAGAGTTACATTGCCGGGGATAGCGGGGCAATAGCGGACAGCACTGTGGGATGAATTCACAGGCGGTTTACTGTGCGCGTTGTGTTCGTGGGACTTTAAATAACTTCGGAACTAATGAAGCTTTTTCACGTTTTGCAACACGTGGTTGTGTTATTTTGATGTCTTAAATTGTGACGCTCAGTACGTAACACTGAAATCACTGCATTGAGCACTAGGTTTTGTTATGAACAAATGTATTTGGTGAATGAAACATTACATAGTGGAGTCTGAACATGTATTACCGTGCACTGTATTACACCTGCGCACTAAACTTTCTTAGTATCCGTGTCCTATATTTTTTATATTCTATGACGCTTTCCTTGTATTCCTTGGTGTACAGCTGCCCATCATAACTGCTCAAATTTCGCAAAAAACCTATATTCCAGCCCACTGTATTTGTACACACTTCAGTTTTCTGATTTAACATAAATCTTTATCGAATATTAAGAGAAATTCCTGGCCAAACGCCGACAAAATTTGGCTTTAAGATCTGTGAGGTTCGCACGTAATCCTGTTACATACCGACGCACTGCAACAACGGCACACCGTAACGGGACTCACAGACACAGTGCTTTTTTTTAATTTAGGCGCCGCGCAGCTATGCCTGTTGTAGTGTGGGTTTTTGGGGAAAAGTTTGACACTAACTGGGAGGAAGTAAGGGGAGTTTGGCGAAACCTGCATAACGAGGAACTTCATCATTTATACTGCTCACCAAATGGCACTCGGGTGAAGAAGAAAAGGAGAATAAGATGGGCGAGTCATGTGGCACGTACGGAAGAGTGAAGAAGTGAAAAGGCTTTTTTGTATTTTAAGCCAAAAATAAAGAGACAACTTTAAATGACTGGGCGCAGAAGGGAAGAGCATATTTAAATTGATGTTGAAGAAATTGGATGGGCGGGTGTGGATTGGATTTATCTGGCAAGGATAGGGATACGCGGCGGTCTATAGTGAACACGGTGGTGAAATGTCAGGTTCCGTCAAATTGTGGGAACGACTTGACTAGCTTAGGAATTTTAGATGCTGAATGAGGACTTGCCTTGTGTAGTTAGTCAGTCAGTTATTTAGTTAGTTAGTTGGTTAGTTAGTAATTAACGAAACTTAAGTTCCGTTAAGTACGTAGGCTGCTACGGAGATACTGTACATTAAGACCCAGTACACTTACACTACTGTCCTACACAGAATTATCTACACTGTAACTATTCTACTGTTTCATACCATATAATCTGTGCAGAAATTTGCCTAATTTAGGCTAACGAACACCGAAGAGTGCACAAGAATGTAACAGTTTGTATTAAACCTGTTACATTCCTGTGCACTGATTGGTGTTCTTTAGCCTGCGGTAAAAACGTACGTGCGAGTAATGTAAAGTTCGTGGCTAAATTGCGTTACGTGGCACTGCTTTTCTTTGGTTCCACGAAGATGGACGCTTGTGAATCGAAACATGTAGAAATATTCGTTGTGATATTGAATAAATATCTAACGAACAGTACTGTGCATGTTGGTGGTGCAGTGTTGAGAATTGGTTATGGAAAGTATAGGGAAAGAACCGCAAAATGTTTACGAAGTGAGTTAAAATATGTACATATCTCTAACTAGAGTAACGCTCTCTTTATGGCGTCTATCACAGTCGAGATATCGGCTGGGTTCGTCAGTAATCCTTCAATGCCCACCAATCAAGCCACCACGTCAGCCCTGCCCCACAGTATCAAGTAGGAAAGTCAAACACGAATGAAATGATAAGAGGCACTGTATAATTCCTGATTTTGCCACAGTGTCAACAGGTAACTGTTGCTGTGCGAACTGTGATAAGCATTGGTAGAACACAAGAGGTGTGGCTGTACAGTTCGCCAAATGATGTCATTGCACGTACTGCGGTACACTGACAGCTTAATGTCAGGCATCGCCTTCAAAGTAGTCCCCTTGTACAGCTACGTATCGTTGCATTAATTATATAGACTGCAATACAGTAGAAGAATGGACGACGTAACAAAGATAATGATTTTAACTAAAAAATTTGCCCATACGTTGTGCCACTATTGGCTACAGTGGCAACGTCTGGTGAATAGGACGGTGTACACTACAGAGATACATTTCTTTTCGCCACAAACTTCTTGACCTAGAGCGGTCTGTGGGCTGAAACCTGGCACAATGTAAGAACCGATTGTCGGCCACAGTTCAGGTCCCTGTCTACGCACAGCTTTATGTAACCATCTGTTGGCCACAGTTCATGTCTCTGTCCAAGCACAGCTTCATGTAACCAACTGTCGGCCACAGTTCATGTCTCTGTCTACACACGGCTTCATGTAACCAACTCTCTGCCACAGTTCAGGTCTCTGTCTACGCACAGCTTCATGAAACCAACTGTCGGCCACAGTTCAAATATCTGTCTACGCACGATAAGCTAATAAGCTGTCTATCTGTACTTCTAAAGTACTGGTCATGCATTACTTTACTTTTCCGTTCTTTCTTTAAGTACTTTCCCATCCTTGCTTTTGTGTTTTATGCATTCGTTTTTTGTGTAAGTGTTCGCATTTCATTGGTTTAATTTTCTGCAACCTCTGCTGCTGTCTCAGTTGTCTAATTCATATTTTGATAATTGCTTTCTTAGCTTTCAACAGTATTTACAAATCAGCGTTCTTTATATTTTTGTTCAGATTTTCTGCAGGATTGAGTGATTGATTGATTGCAGGTTTCTCCCTGTTGAAGCTCTTTTATTTCTGTGTTTATATCAAGTATAAAATTCTGCGAATAGAACAATTTTCCTCTCCTCGGTACAAACTTTGCACACTTGTCAAGTGCGATTTTCCTATGGATAACACCATTCAAGGTTCTATCCGTTTGCATCTGCTTTTATTGGGTGGGGGTTAGAGCGGTTCTAAGAACAACATGACGGACAGGCGAAGCTGTGAACCGGTAGCGACACTAATACCACATATTTGAGGAACGCAAAAGGATGGTTATGGGCATTGGAATTTTATGCCTGTCTGGGGGTAACATGTGCGTGTCTGAGTTACAGGGTGAGCGAAAATCTACTGTTTTCCTTAGGAAGTACGATTTAAGTTATAGCGGGTGAGTCAGTGAATGAATATACAGCAAACTGGCACAGAGTGTGGAGTGATTGTGGTGTGGGACTGCGTGACTGGGGTCTGGTATGGCAGCTAAAGTGTTCCATGTGTGGGACTTCCCACTGTCAGCACAGTGCAGCACCTTGTTGCTCAGGTGCACAGGCACTTCGGCTCCCTCTATATAAAAAACCTGGCTAAAATAAATATCTTTTTTTGGCGCTAAAACCGTCCGATATCACCAAGGAGGTAGGCGAAAATCGAGACATGCGCAGATGGTGTATGGTGTTACACACTTTTCGTAGGAAACGCCACATGCAAGAAAGGCAGACATATTCAGGAGGACAATATTAAAGCAGATATACGAAAGATATGGGGTGTGTAGTGGACTCAGCTGGCTCGGAATAAGGTCCAGTGATTGGCTGCTGTAAACATTACAAACGTTTGAGTTCAGTAAGAGCAGGCAATGCCATGAGCGGCTGCTGTAAGGCAGACCGCACAGTGAGTGCAGGTAGTTATGGCAGCGATACATTGTGGTGTGTGTTGGGGGGACAGTGGGAGTTGTTAATTGTAGGCTGGATTGGAAACGGTTTGTACTTTGGTGCTCTTCAGTGCCAAACCTAACTTTACACACTGCTATTTGTGCAGAACTTTCCTTAATTTTTGTGATAAGACAGTGCGTGATAAACTGAGTCACGTGACGGTGTGTAAACATTACAGAACAGTTCATTTTGATGTTTGTTTTATAATGACAGCATCTGTACAAACTGTAAGTAGGCTTTAAGAACTGAACCTGTCAGACTAAACTGCTTGTCTCCACTGAGCTGTGTCTAGCAAAATGTCGAGCCCATGCGATACAACTTGCCCGCAAAACTGCCTTTCTCTGCCGTCTATATAATGCTAAACACAGCCACTGAGCTACGTCGGCTAGAGGCACGCACGACCTCGTGACTTGTGGCGCCATTGACCCTGCACCGGTGTAAGTGAGTGGTACGGTGGCTCATTGGTTCAGCTTGATTGTTGCCCAGTGACACCAGTCGTGCTTGTATCCGCACTGCACATCCTTATGCCCAATATACACTCGGACTCAGCGTTGCGATTCAAATTGGCGGGGCTGAACCTCGGCTGAATCTGGGCTGAATCCGAACAGCCCCCAATATTGCAACAAAGAATCGGAGCTGCCCAGACTCAGATCAGATACACCTTCCTTGAGTCCCATCCGGAATGGATTCATTGATACAACGTTGCGCAACATGTCAAGACAGTGCGTGATAAACTGAGTCACGTGACGGTGTGTAAATATTACAGAACAGTTCCTTTTGATGTTTGTTTTATAACGATAACATCTGTCCAAACTGTAAGTAGGCTTTAAGAACTGAACCTGTCAGTCTAAACTTCTTATCTCCACTGAGTAGTGTCTAGCAAGATGTCGAGCCCATGTGATGCAACTTGCCCGCAAAACGGCCTTCCTCTGCCGTCTGTGTGATACTAAACACAGCCCCTGAGCTGCGACGGCTACGGTCAAGCACAAAAACGCGTCTTGTGGGGCCACTGACCCGGCACCGGGGTGAATGAGTGGTGAGGTGCGGAGCGAGTTGTTCATTGGTTCAGCTTGATTGTTGCCCAGTGACACCAGTCGTGCTTGTATCCGCACTGAACATCCTTATGCCCAGTACACACTCGGACTCAGTGTTGCGATTCAACTTTGCGGGGCTGAATCTTGGCTGAATCCGAACAGCTCCACAACATTGCAACAAAGAATGGCAGCTTCCCAGACTCAGATCAGATAAAGGTTCCTTGAGTCCCATCCGGCATGGAATTCACTGACAGAACGAGGCGCAACATTTCAGGTGTGGACGTGTTCGGGGGCATCGCGACAGCCAGTGCGTCAGTAAACTCCGAGTTTTCATCATGTGGATGAGCGAAAATGAGCTGTATTCTGTTTTGATATTATGCCACCGATCAAGTTCAAAACATATTCGAAGTCTGTAGGAGCCATCCTGATAAAATTCCTGAATCCAGATCCATCTTCTAACTTCAGGGTATCCAAAGGGTCAAGTCCATGTCTGTGGCCTCCCGCGAATAACTGACGCATCCACCAACATGTGGGTCTTTTGTTTTTGTTGTGCTCACGGAGTAATGAAAGGGACGCGGACATTGCGGCAGGAGCCAACTCCTGTGACATGACGGTGCGAAATGACTCCCGACAGACCTGCTAGGTGTGGACACGATTCGTCGCATCGGGGCAGCGTGCGGGCTGTCCTGCAACAATGAATCGGAGCAGCCGAGATTCAGCGCTGCAACAATGAATGACAACATTGCGTCCGAGGGTGTACTGAGCTTTACAGTGCACTGACTGTGACTGATGGGGCCGATGCTTTGACTGATGTTGAGAACGGCCTTGCAGGAAAAATGAAAGAAAGTCCTGTATAAACCACACACAGTTACCGTCTGCAATAAACCAAGCATAACGCACGGCACAGTAACAGAACTGTATCAGGTTTCAAGAAAGTTATGCAAATACTTAGTTTTATTCGTGCTCGAGGGTAGTCATCGACAGTTTGCTTCTTTTCTACTATATTCTGAATTTTATATGTTTTAAATATTTACGTGATTAAATTCCGTGAAGTTACGAATTGCAGCAGGACAGGTTTCACTTTCATGCGTCACAACAATAAATGTGTCCGGTGGCTGTATCTACGCGCAGTCCTGCAGTGACAGTGGGCACAGAGCAATGCCCGTACTGTTTAACGCATCGTGCATTTTGTGGGCCGCAGCCACACATGTAGCGCCAGACATTAAGACCGTCTCAGGTCTCAGGCTTACAGCAGGACAAGTGTCACTGTACGTTAGTGCACGGTGCTGTTCCAAACAGTGTTCTTAGCCTGGTGATTTGGTTTGAGACTGCAAAACGTAGCCAAAACATTCGTAACACACATACAGTGTGTTGCTGACTGCTGTAATGTATTTGTTGTGAGTTTAAATGCGACACAAAATGGTGCACCAGTTATTCATTTTTCCCTCTACTGTTTCCTATAAACATTATGTGGAATGACTGAACCTCATTATGTGATGATGATTGTTTGTTTGTTTGTTTGTTACAATGGATAAATAGCGACAAATTTGCACACAGAAACGAAAGTCATGAAATGTCTCAGGCATCAGGCCAGTGAACAGAACTGTTACTGCGAGGGCGGTGTGGGGCGAATGTGCGTTTTGTGAAGAGTGGTTAGATTGGGGTCTTTATGGTGAATTGTGTGTGTCAACGTAACGCAGTCACACGTTTGTTGGTGTTTCGAAATGAAAATTTGTTGCCTTTAACTCCTGACATTACACGTGTTGCGTGTCTTGTGAAACAGACTGTATGATAAGAAAACTGTACTGATATTACAGTACCGCTCATTAGATGAAATGTTCTCGCGTTATCATCCGTGTTAAACAGATTAATGCTGAATATGCCGACGTTTCGACAGCTATGTCCGCCGTCGTTATCAAGGAACTGACTGCCTGCGAAATCTGTTTGCGTCATGATGTGTCTGTCAACTACAGCTGGTGGCGAGACAGGTGCCGGTTGTTGGGTGGAGTCAAGTCCCTGCCCCGTTGGTCCTCCTCTCGCATTCATTAGCGTGGTGGTTTCAGGTGCCCAGGCCTGTCTCAGCATGAAGCCACCATCTCTATTAAAATTATTTTGTTCAGTTGTATTTCAATGGCGTCCTTCACCAGGCTCTTCAAGTAACCTGAAGATCTGTCCAATATTGAGGTGCCACTGAAGTCGACGCAATGATCCGTGCTGATGCTGTGTTCTGCCACCGCTGATTTCTCGGGATGATTCACGCCTATGTACTTCTGACAATCGAGGCGAGGTGCAAAGAACGTCAGACTGCTCAGGCAGTCAGTTCCCTGATGACGACAGCAGAGATGGCTGTCGAAACGTTGGCTTATTTACTGTCAAGCAATTTAAAACAACCGATAGCCAAAGTACATTTTATGCAGTTTAGTAGCCGTGAAAGCTTCAAATTTTAGGACAGCTAACTGGTTACACAGCTGCCTGCTTAACTCTCTGTGCTGTGCGCTGTTCAAGGAAGGCAGTGTGGGTCTGTGCAATGGACACTGTGCATGTACATTTCACAGTCTCTAGGTGTGTGTACGGGGTGTGCAGTGACACGGCGTGGGGCAAACATGTAAGCAGTAAGGGTGAATTCAGATAGTCATGTAGAGACAGGTGTGCAATAGAAAGGTAATATTTGAATAAATATGTTCATAATTATAAAGCTAATATTTTTATCTAATTATAAACTTGAGCAATGATTGGACGTTCAAAACGACAGAAACGCAATACAAGTATTTGTAAGTAAAAGCGCCATGTGTATAAGAAATAATGATAACACAGCAGTATATTGCAGTGGCTTTCTGTGCTACAGGTAGTTATATAATCGTTATTAAACAGACGGGACACAGTGCACTGTGCATGTGTGTGGGCGAGAAGTCACCGTACACCAACCAGTACGCTAACATAATCGATCATAATTAATTTGAATCACTTACGTACGTCTTGGTTACATGTTCGGGAGAACCGTATGTGCACCGCGATGCTGGACACACAAACGGATGTGCCTCCATGTCCTCTGTGACATACGTCGGAGCGTTTTTGGAATTTACGAAAGGCGTCTTCCACAGATCTGCGCAAATTTTCGTTGGTGTTATAGCGACGCGCAGCCACTCTTCCCTTGATAATACCCCACAAAATCTGTCTGGGGTGGTAAGGTCAGGGCTATGTGGTGGCCATGGAAATGGTGCCGGAGATGGCGGTGAGCCACGGCCAATCCAGCGGCCTGGAAAATGTTCGTTCAAAACTTCGCGTACAGGAAGAGAGAAGTGTGCGGGTGCCCCATCGGGCTGCAGCCACACTTTACCCACGAGTCGTCTGTCTCCGAGCTGATGTATGAGCCACATCTCCAGCACAGCTACATAGGACGCCCCATTCACCGGTCCATCGAAAAAGTAAGGTCCGGTCAGTTAATCTGATGTCATCCGTCAAACCACGTATGCATTATGTTCGACAGTATTGCCAAAGTACCGTTTTGCATTGTTGTGGGTGCTGTGCTGTGTAAAATTAAATTGAGTCTGGGTGCGTATTGTCTGGGTGTACGGGGACTTTTCTATATGATACACACACTACGCGGATACATTGTTGACATTTTCACGCAGGATAAAGTGTTGTACAGTGTTGCACGAGAAACCGAAGCGGTAGTTTCCTTCACAGGATTATCACAAATTGCGGGTTTTCCCAGATTTTAGTAACGCTTCTTGCACACGACCCACAGTACAGCTAACAGTACACATTAGAGAGTTTCTTTAGTTCCGTGCATGCAATAGACTTCTGATTCAACATTCGTGACAGTTACTGCAATAAACGGCAGCTTTCCCTTTGCTAACAACTTCACACAGTGTACTGTTGGTGCTGACAGTGCTGCCATCTCTACAGCATAATTGCTTTCTGCGCAGAATCAATTAAATTATAACATTTTATACACTCAGTAATATACAAATATTTACAAATCATTTGTACGATAGCAACTGCATTATTTTTGTTCTTAATTTTTTAGAAAATTACTGTTTAGCAATTCTCTTGAACTCAACGCATCAATGTAAAAGTCAAGTGGGATTTAGAGAAATGTTTCGGGGTGAGGTTTGTTTACGAAATGATAGAAGTTTGACAAAGCACAGTCTGTATTCTGTTTTATCTGAAGGAATATCTGAAGCAACTTCTTCACACAGGGAATCAGTGCCTCTAACGCACTAACATCTGAACATCGAATTGCGTCGTTTTCAGTCTGAAAGCTTTGTAATATTTCTACTGCTTCTTCCTGCGCCTGATTATTTTTAATGGCAGACAACAATTCTGTAAGCTCAAAGGATTTCCATGATCGACGTAAACAGCAATATCTCCGTAAGAACTGTCGCTCTTCCCGACTAAGTATCTTCATACTAATCACCCGCTCGTCATTTTTTTAGTTTGATAACGAATTGGTCGGTAAACCTATATTGGGAGAATTTTGTTTGTAATGTATGGGTGGTACTTACTGAAATGCTCGGCCCAATTAAAGAAACGCTTGTATCTTTACTACGGAATAAGCCTGTATTGACTGGCCACTCCTTTACCGCTTGTATTTTTAATTGTCCCTGTTCATCTTTACGTACTTGCCCTGTTTCAGGGTCAGAGGCTGCCGTAGTTTTATCTATATTAAGCGTTGCTAGGCTATACAATGCAGTATGTTTGTCCACCCGCACATATCAGACGAATGAATGAAGATGCGACAGACCGTCCCTACATGCGCGTTACAAGTGTTAATGCGATTTGGAACAGAGAAATAAATTTTGATATGCAAGTGCTCTAAATCAACGGAAAGCCCGTCGAAACGTACATTAAGTTCGTTAGCCTTTTTAACAAAATACCTTTGTAACCTGGTGTGTCAAAAACGGTGTGGGGATGAAAAATTCTTGGTCATTAATAATTTTAAGGAAAATATTCCCTTCTCTTTTAAGATCTACCGTTGTAATTCTAGTGATTTACGATAACCAACCCCCTAGAGAGTGACCAGCAAAAAGAGTTAAGAACTGGTCCCTTTCGTGATTAATTTCTCGCAGGACTTCAACAACTTCATTTGCAAACGCGATAGCAGAACATATTTGAGGAACACAGTGTTTAAACAACACGCCATTTATATCTGTAAAAATTGCTCCTACATTTGTAAGCTTAGCGCCTCGATGTACAGTCACAACTTGCTGGTGCTTAGGATTCGAAAATGCCACTCCAAAATATCAGTTTTTCTTTCTATTATCAGAGCAGCTGTCAGTAACTTCCAGCCCTTGGGTAAACCTAACATTGTCTCATACTGAGCGTCAGTCTCTCGCCTCTTGCAGTCTCTGTATGCCTTGGAAGCAGAGACAACAGGAATAGAGTGGGAAAAGTTGGAGTTTCTGCAAGTTGGCGTAGGGGGGATATATTTGTGTCTTCAATAGAATCAATGGTGGTTTACTTGAAATTTTCGTTGCTCAATTTTAGCTCTTTTTCTAATCTATTAATTATTATTAATACTCATGTAAATATCAAAATCATTTATAAAGAAATATCAGATATTTGCGTCTATATGAGAACTGATGCAGTCAGATTGAATATAATAAATGAATCAACGAAACAAATGTTATCAAGAGAAGCTGCGACATGCAACAGAAACTGACAGGAATTTATCTTATCTGACACGCTTATCAGTGCTCCTGCCCAACAGCCAAACACAACGGCAGACACGGCTGCAGGCAGTAACGTCTAGCAGACAGATGCAGGAACTTCCTGTGCAACGTCTGGGAGAAAAGACAAGTGACTTCTACCCTCACAACGATCTTTGAATTTATAAAACTTGTTTATTTAATTACATTTGAATAATTTTTCACTTATATATTCTTTTATTCTTTCCTTTATTATTTTTATTCATTGAATTATTTCTAATTCTCTGTGTGATACATTCGCTTATTGTTGTTGTATCATTTAACTATTTTTACAACCCTTTTTCATTTATACACCTGTTTATTCTTATTTTTATTATTGTTATTAATTAATTAATTTATAATTTTGTCTTCATTTATACGTGCGTTTATTCTTAATTCAATATTTTTTCCTTCCAATATTTATAATCTTTTTTTTCATTTTCCTCATTTTGTTATTTTTATTCATTAATTTATTTAAGTATGACCTTTTTCATCCATACAGTCGCTTATTCATATTTTTATTATTTTTATTCATTTATTTGTAATTCTCTTTCATTCTGCATTCTTACGTTCTTACTTTTATCGTTTTTATTTTTAAATATTTATTTATGATTCTTTTTGTATTTACAAATCTTTATTTTTATTTTTATTATTTTATACATTTAAGTATTTATTTATAATTATTTTTTAATTTATACATTCGTTTATCCTTCTTCTTATTACTTTTATCCATTTAACGAACGTAAAAGCTCGGTATAAAACACAAACCTTCACCGCGTGCAATAAAACAAGCATAACGTACAGCACAATAAGAGAACTGTATCAGGTTTCAGGAAAGTTGTGTAAATACTTAATTATATTCGTGTTCGTGGGTAGTCATAGACAGTTTCTTTCTTTTCTACTACATTCTAACTGTTACATATTTTCGATATTTACATGAACGAATTGTGTGAAGTTCCCACTTGCCGGCACAGTATCTTGCTTACTTCTGTAATATATTTGTTGAGGATTTAAACACAGCGCAAGATGATACACCGGGTTAACATTTTCAGTTTTCTTTTCCCGATCAACACTATGTACATGTTTCTCGCATTCCCCTCGATAGCCACATGCCTCACACAGCCTGTATATATATATATATGTGTATATATATATACATAAATAACAAGTTCCCAGTTGACATGCTGCTTGCTCAGAATTACGTCACTATGACGCTATAAACCGACAGGTGGCATTTGGTAACAGTCCGCTGGCTGAATGGCGGACACCTGCAATGCCTCTACCTGCACAACACAGCACGAAATAACCGCATGCCTGTATCCAGGTACGTACAGTGTGGAATTCGAAACTACGTGTCCAGTGGTGGAGCTGTCGAAGGCAGTCTGTGCCTTAACACTTTAAAGCCCAGTGGTTACTTTACGTACTGCCAGGTTTAATATTCAAAACTTCCACATTCTGCTCAGAGAGGTTTTCTGTTTTTACGTATCCAAGGATGAAGGACAATTTTTTACGTATTCAGAATTAAAAATATTTGCTTTTGTAACTGGGATAGAGCGTGTTTGCTGCGCGGTATGAGCTGATAATTTAACTGCAATACAGCTCATATGGGAATTAAAAAATATTTGAACAGCAAGTGCAAAAATTAACCCTCTTACTGTATATTGCAGTGCCAGTAACAGTTCTTCTCATTATGCAGTTTTCTCCAGCCCCCTGCTGTTCCCTCACCTTTAGCTGGTACGATGCGTGTTTCGCCTGCGGTTTGCTTCGCAGGTAACATAACTCTCTACAGAGTTTCAATAGAGCTTGCTGAGTGTGCTGTGTATTGATACACAATAAGATAACCATGGCAATTAACTTGCGAGCTGGACGCCAACTGTTCCCGTCTGTCAATGCCGTGCGCAGACAGAAGCCATTCTGTTTCAACAAGAGCACGTTTAATTATTAATGAGGATACCTTTAAAATCCTTAGGCTTATTCAGACTTCAGATCGCTACGAATGTAACGGTGAGTCGCCCAGTGCCTGGCGACTGAAGCTGTCAGAAAATTCACTGGCAGCATTGGTCTTGGCATTTAGCCCTCTACTGGCTGTGTGGGACTTGGACTGTAAAAGGCTTACGGGGACCGCGTGTTGTGACAGGCTCGGCAGTAACTGGGAGAACATGTAGTTGCAGTTTCCATACAGCACAGTGCAACTTTGTTACAGCACCTGTCATGGTGGATACACTGCCACGCTTCACTGATTCACGGGACAATCTTTAACATCTCATATGGAATGTCTGCACCGCATTAAGTGATGTTCTTTTTTACATTGTGTGAATAGCGACAGATTTCTTCTCAGAAATTAAAGTCACATAACGCAAGGAATGTAGCCTCACTGAAGCGTATTATTAGTGACAGGATGTACAGGACCGAATAATTGTCACAGTGAATGTTACGTCTGAATTAGTGCGATGAATTTCGTACGTCAACTTAATGCAGTCGCACGTTTGTTGGTGTTTCGAAATGCATATTCGTTCTGTTTAACTGCTGATGTTACACACGTGTTGCAAGTTTGTTAAACAGACTGTACGGTAAGCAAACTGTACTGCAATTACAGGACCGCTAATTGGTCACACAGCTGCCTGCTTAACTCTGTGTGTTGTGTGCTGTTCACGAAAATAAAACAGGTGTCTGGACGGACACTCTCCATACACGCGTTAAAGTTTTGGGGCTTATGTACGGGGAAGAAGTAAAACAACACGAGGCAAATACGAATATGAAACAATATAAAAAATAATTAAAGTTCATTCAGATGGTCAAGTACAAAACATGCAAAAAAATAAAGACAAAATAATCACAAACATATTTACAATTATAGCGTTGATTGTTTTTATCCTATTATAAACTTAAGCAGCCGTTAGGTGTATAAAACGATAGAGGTGGAACACAAGCATTTGCAGTTAGTTATGTAATTGTTATTAAACAAACGGAACACAGTGCACTGTGCATGTATATATATATATGGTACACATGTATACACGGCTACAGCCGTTGACATTTCTGTGCAGGATAAAATGTTGCACAGTGCTGCACATGAAACTGAAGCAGTAGTTTCCTTTACAGGATTATCGTAAAGTGCAGTTCTGCACCAAAATTAATAACGCTTCTTGTACAAGACCCACAGTATGTCCCTCATACTGCTACCGTGTCAAGGCGTCTGTAATTGTCTCTGTGACGGCGTGATATGCAGACACAAAACATATACTGCCCAATACTGCAACTGTCTGAATGTCTTCTGAATGTTCCATTGTAACAGTTTTATTATAAATGGAAGGCTGAACTGGTTTGATAACGCCTAATTCGGATTAACATTTTCATAAACACTTCGCGATTAGTTCCATATTTTTCAAATTTATGTCTCTGTTATGTACACCTTTTCAAATTTATGTCTCTTATCTACACCTTTTCAAATTTATGTCTGTTATATACACATTTTCAAATTTATGTCTCTGTTATGTACACCTTTACAAATTTATGTCTCTGTTAGGTACACCTTTTCAAATTTATGTCTCTGTTATGTACACATTTTCAAATTTATGTCTCTGTTATGTACACATTTTCTTTCACAAGCTCTCCCGGAGAATTTCCGTCGTTTTTCGCAAGCAAGATATAATTTCTTAGGGTTATTTTCGCTTTTTAACCCACTCATATAACTTTTGTTATTCTGTTACGTTGATCCCTTTTTCCTGCTAAGTGCCACGCGGTTTGTTCCCCTCTGTCTGCCTTTAATAAGAAATTGTAATTTAACTCCTCTGCTGCAGGTTCCCCTTTACCCCACTTCAGCAGCTTCTGCAATATTTCTAGTTGCCCTCCTATTTTGCTCAGCAACAGGCTGCTTCCCGCTTAGTACCCATTAGTCGACCCGACGTTCGTTGCAATTCCAATTTAATACGCACAATACTCCGTCATTCTTTCTAAAGTAGCAATCACCTTCTTGCTGTCAGTCTGTTTGTGCCTTGTAGCCTGTTCTTATAGCTATGGAACCTGTTCGCTTGGTGTCTCCGTGCCTGTAACAGGACAGTGTTTTGTAAACATTCACGGACCGATATTTGGTGTGCGTGCGTGCCCTGTCAGGTACACCTGAGGCAATATTAAATATTATGAGTGTGTGTCTCCGGCCTTATTTATCCAACATACAGTGCGCATGCGCCGTATTATCATCTCTTGCCTGACTGATTCTACAAAATCAGTCACGGTTAACGCCTTACCGCACGGCACATTTACTGTACAAACACAAACTGTACAAGAGCGCAACTGAACTGTAGTTGCAGTAATTACACAGAAGCTGCTGCTGCGTGTTCAGCTGCACAATAGGAGATCAACTGTCACGCCGATGTCTTCTGCAGTGCAGTGCAGTCGGTTGCCTGGAAGTATACGCCAGCATGCAGTCAATCATATGCAGAGATTAGAACGTTCAAATTCACGCTAATGGTTGAAAGTGCAGTGTCACAATTTGACAGTGACACGGCACAGTCAGCACAGCTACTCATCTATGCCTGTTATAATCACGCGCGACCGCGCCACTTAAGGCGCTGTTGAACCAACACGGTGTCCAGTTACTGGCGCGATGCGGGGCGAGTGGAACTTCGTGGCTCATTGGTTGCGCGTGAGTGATGCGCAGTGAAAACAGTCGTCCTTATATGTGCACTGCACATTGGTACTGCCCAATAATCGTGACATATAGAGATCATGCCATGGCAGATGTTGAGAAAGGCCTTGCAATGTAAACGAACGAAAAGCCCGGTATAAAACACACACGGTTACCGCGTGTAATAAAACAGTCTCAATATACGGCACAACAACAGAACTGGATCAGGGTTAAATACAGGTGTGTAAATCCTGAACTTTATTCGCGCTCGAAGATAACCCTCGACAGTTCGCTTATTTCTATCACATTCTACATTTTACATACTTTAAATATTTACATGAATGAATTCTGTAAAGTTCCCACTCGCTGGCAGGACAGGTTTAGGCTGTCTGTGCGTCACAACAATAAATGTGTTCGGTGGCTGTAAATACGCGGAGTCCTGCAGTAACAACGCCCACAGAGCAATGCCCGTTATTATTTAACGCATGGCGCATTTTGTGGGCCGCAGCCACACAGGTAGCGCCAGACATTAAGACCGTCTCAGATCTCAGGCTTACAGCAGGACAAGTGCCACTGTACGTTATTGCACAGTGCTGGTTCACACAGTGTTGTTAGCCTGGTGGTTTGGCTTGAAACCGGAAAGCGTAGCCAAAATATTCGTAACACACATGCAGTGTGTTCCTGATTGCTGTAATGTATTTGTTGTGAATTTAAATACAGCACAAGATGGTGCGGCAATTAAACGTTTTTCCCTCAACTTTTTCCTACCAACATTATGTATGTATTTCTCATATTACCCTCTATAGCCGCCTGCCCCGCACGGCCTGTATATAACATTCTCTTACTGAGCTCTTAACAAGCTGACATGCTTCTTACTCAGAATTACGTCACTATGACGCTGTAAACCGACTGGAGGCATTTGGTAACAGACCGCTGGCTGAATTGCGGACCCCCGCAATGCCTCTACCTGCACAACACAGCACAAAACAAACCGTATGCCTGTATCCATGTACGTACAAAGTGGAATTCGAAACTACGTGTCCAGTGCTGGAGCTGTCGAAGGCAGTGTGTGCCTTAACACTTTAAAGCCCAGTGGTTACTTTACGTACTGCCAGGTTTAAAATTAAAAATTTCTACATCCTGCCCACAGAAGGTTTTTCTATTTTTTATATATTCAAGGATTTAGAGAGATTTTGTCATATACAGAATTAAAGAATTTGTTTTTGTAACAGGGATAGAGCGTGTTTACTGCGCGGTACGAGCTGATCATTTAACTGCAATACAGCTAATATGAAAGTTAAAACAATATAAACAGTAAATCCGATAACTAATGTTGCTATTAATATATTAATGTACAGTTCACGGTTCTTCTCAGTACGCAGTTTTCTCCAGCCCCCTGCATTTTCCCCTCTTTTAGCTCCACACATTCCTTTATCATGCTTGCTCGGTTTATATTTTCCTTGGCAGGTAATATAAAAATTCTTTGTGGAGTTTCAATACAGTACGTTCAGTGAGTTATACATTGATACATAATTGGATAACCATCACAATGTACTTGGGAGCTGCACGCCACGTGTTTGCGTCTGTCAATGCCGCACATAGCCAGAAGACATTCTGTTCCAACAAAAGCACCTTTAATTATTAATGAGGCTATCTTTAGAATCCTCAGGCCCACCGAAGCCTTCAGCTCGCTACGAATGTAACGGTGAGTCGCCCAGTGCCTGGCGCCTGCAGTTGTCAGGAAATTCACTGGCAACACTGGTCTTGGCATTTAGCCCCCTACTGGCTATGTGCAACTTGGACTGCAAAAGGCTTACAGGGACCGCGTGTTGTGACAGACTCGGCAGTAACTGGCAGAACATGAAATTAAAATTTCCATACAGCACAGTGCAACTTTGTTACAGCGGCTGTCAGTCTGCATAGAGCACAGTGCAAATTTGTTACTGCGGCTGTCAGTCTGCATACAAAGTGCAACTTTGTTACAGCGGCTGTCAGTCTGGCTACACTGCCACACTTCACCGCATTCACACGTTCAACTCTAACATCTCACACGGAACGTCTGCACCGCATTAAGTGATGTATGTCGTTTGTTTGATTGCATAAATATCGACCGATTTGTTCTCAGAAAGTAGAGTCACATAACGCACGGAATGTAGCCTCACTGAAGCGTATTATTAGTGACAGGACGTACAGTGCCGAATAACTGTCACAGTGAATGTTACGTCTGAATTAGCGTGATGCATTTCATACGTCAACATAATGAAGCCTGACATTAACTAAAGGACGAAAATTTATTGCTTATGACTGCTGGTTTTACACATACGTTTATGCTTTATTAAACACACTCCCTGACAAGAAAATTGTACTGAAATTTTTCTCTCCTGTAACGCAACAGCCGAACTCGGGCCCAGACCGCCTCATTGTTGAGGTTTCTATATCACACAGAATTAGACAAACAGCCTGTCGGTCTCCCCTGGACGAGGGATTGGTCCGTCGCAGAGGCCGCTACCTTTGACAACACGACACTCAAAAGAGACAAACATTCATGCCGCGGCGGTATTCGAACTCCCAATCCCGGCAAATGATCGATCTCAGATCCACATTTTACACCGCACGACCACTGGTATCGGCCCTGAAATTATAGGGCCGCTAATTATTTAGACAGCTACCTTCTTAACTCTGTGCACTATGCGCTTTTCACGAAAGGTAATATGGATTTTGCGATGGACACTGCCCATATAGTTCAAATTTTGTATAGTAGATAGAGGACACGCAGTGACACAGGAAGAAGCAAACATGAATATGGAACAAAATTACAGGCAATAAAATTGTATTTGGTTGATCAAAGAAAAAAATTGTAATATAAAAATAACATTGCTATAAATATAACTAAGACCATAATTACAATTTGTTAACTTTGTACTATTATTTTTTAAATAATTACAAACATGAGCAATCATTAAATATTTAAAATGACAGAGACAGTAAACAAGGATTTGAAAGTACATGGGGCATGTACATATGCCATAACGATAATATAGACACATAATACAGTGGCTGTGTGTCGTGCGTGTAGTTGCATAATGGTTATCAAGTCAACAGAAACAGTGCATGTGCCTCTGTGTGTGTGTGTGTGTGTGTGTGTGTGTGTGTGTGTGTGTGTGTCTGTGTCTGTATATATATGCATATGATCCGTCTCTCCTCTGTCTTCTTTGTGAAATTTCATGAAGGATGAAATTTTCCCTTCTGTTTTACACTACCAGCATGTGGATACACAAATGAACTATATTAAAAAAGGGTCTTATTTTTTTAAAAGTCAGCATGCAGGGTTGCCATAGCCACCAGTTTTGCCTTTGTTTTCGAACTGAGTGTCTTGGCCGGTGTTGATTCAACAAACCCGGTCTGCCCACACGATAACAACACAATATCTGGCACCGCCTGATGCAGTTGACAGAAGGCCACTGCTTTCAGCTGTGTCAGGGATTTGGCCACCCGCGGCGCTGCATAACAGCTGGACGGTGACCAGACTGACAGCTTTTACAGTGAAAGGGGGCCTTGGACACAGCCACCGTCTCAGCCAACTGACAGCAGGGAGGGTGTGCAGTGTTGGGACTGACACAGCTCATAGCGCACACCGTCATGCACACCAGCAGCACACAATGGCCACTGTTCAACAGCGCACCGTGACCGGCTGAGTGTTCAGATCCGTTCGTCAGATAGCAGTGCGGTTCAGGACTGTCCTGTAGCAGTTCTGTACATGGTGATAGCGGTCACGCACTGAACCCGTCCGTGTGTATTCCGGTTTACTACCCCCTATCTGGGACACCACCCAGACAGTGCTGAGAGCACAACAGACCCTCCAGTGATTCTTCTGCTGCCGCTTAACGCCGCACCGTGACGGCATTCTGTTGCAGACGCACAAAAAGAAAGCCAGGTCCCTTATAGTACTGTTCCTGTCAAAGCGCCTCCAATTGCGTCTAAGACGGTGTGATATGCAGACACAATACGACTTAGAGCCGATACTGCAACTATCTGAATGTCTGCTGAATGTCCCATTGTAACTTTTATATAATTAATAAAAGATTCGACTGGCTTTGTAACGCCTCAATCAGCTTCAAATCTTCATAAACACTTCTTAATCAGTTCGACTCCCTTCAATCTTTCTGATTCTGTTACGTAACCATTTTCACTAAGAAGTTCAAGCGCGGTTTTTCCGCGGTTATTTTTGGCAAGAAAAAGCTCACCCTTTAGGTTTATTTCCGCTTGTTTAGCCCACTCATATAATTTCTGTAGTACTGCCGTGTTGGCCTTCTTTGCAGCTACGTGCCAGGCGGTTTCTCCCATATTGTCTTTGGCTAATAACAATTTGTTCTTTAACTCCTCTGCTGTTAGTGTCTCTTTAGCCCATGCCCACAGTTCCTGTAATACTTCTAGTTTGCCATCCTCTGCCGCCACGTGCCAGGCGGTTTGGCCCTCACTATCTTTGGCTAATAACAATTTGTTATTTAACTCCTCTGCCGTTAGATTCTCTTTACCCCAGTCCCAAAGTTTTTGTGTTATTTCAAGTTTGCCCTTCATTGCTGCCAATCGCCAAGCGGTAAGTTCGCCAGTGTCTTTGTCTAATAACAATTTATTTTTTAAATCCTCTGCTGCCAGTGTCTCTTTACCCCACTCCCACAGTTTCTGTAATGCCTGTAGGTTTCCGCACCATGCCGCCAAGTGCCAGGCGCTTTGTCCCCAATCGTCTTTGGCTAACAACAATTTATTATTCAGCTCCTCTGCTGTTAGTGTCTCTTTACCCCACTCCCACATTTCCTGTAACGCATCTAGTTTGCCTTTCTCTACTGCCAAATGCCAGGCGGTTTTCCCAATTATGTCTTTGGCTAAAAAAAAATTGTCATTTAACTCCTTTGATGGCAGTTGCTGTTTAGCACACTCCCTCAACTTATCTAATACCTTTGTGTTGTCCACCGCCGTTGCCAGATGCCAAGCGGTTCGTCCCATACTGTCTTTGGCTAACAACAATTTATTATTTAACTCCTCTGCTGTTAGTGTCCCTTTACCGCACTCCCACAGTTTCTGTAATGCCTCTACATTGCCCTGCGATGATGCGTAATGCCAGGCAGTCCATTGTTTATTATCTTTGGCTAACAACATTTTATTATTTAATTCCTCTGTTGTTAGTTTCTCTTTAGCACACTCCCATAACTTCTCTAAGACCTTTATGTTGCCTCCAACAGCTGCCAGTTGCCAGGCGGTACATGCACTATAATCTTTGTGTAGCAACAGCTCATTTAGAGTGTCTGTGTGCTCTCCTGTTTTCACGCTGTCCAATATAAATCCAATAATGTGAGCATCACCTTCGCGCGCTGCCTGATGTAGTATTGGTACGCGATCCCTACGCAGGTCACTTATCCGATTTCCGTACTGTTTTAACACGTCCTTTGATGGTTGAGACTTTGACAACAATCCATCTATAAAAGTTCTAACCACTTGATAACTTATTTCCACAAATATTCTCTGTAATAAAAGAACCTGCAATTTTTGGGGAGTGTTCGACCATTTGGCCAGTTGGTTTACCAAAAACTCTGCAACATAATACTCGGCAAAAGTGCGGTGGATGAAGTGCAGCTTACCGTCATGGCTTGCTTGCACTAACCCAGTCCTAATTAAGTCTTCTTCGGAAGATGTACGTTGGCTATTAATCTGAAGAACGGCCAATTGTTCCTCAACAAACAACGTCTTCAAGGCTAGCAAATGATGATTCTGTATGATGTCTTCAACATATTGTTTTCGTACCGCTTTTGTACCCACATTTGTCATCGACATGTTAAACTTTTCCTCACAACAGATGTCATATTTTCTGTTCAGAAATCTTTCGTACAACCCAAGCAAGTCCCGACTGAACCGTAACTCAGGCACGGATTCAGCAGACTTACAAAATGTTTCAACTTCTCTGTCAAATGCCTCCGCCAACATGCGGCACTGTAATGGGATGCCGGTGAACTCTTTGTCTTTGTCACTGACTGACTGTGCTAGTTTCTTAATTAAATGTTTAGCATAAATTTCTAACTTTACTTTCTTCTCTTCTTTCCCCTTACTGTTCATCTGAGTAAACCAGTCCTTTAGGCTCCAAAACTTTGTTAAAAACTCAACTTGATTTTCTTCAGAAAATGGTTCCAGTGTGTAGGAGAGCTGTTGTAGCTTATCTTCCAGTTCCTCTTTCAGATGTGGTCGGGTGGTGACCCACAGCTGTTCTACCGCCGTCTGCCTTAGAGCTTGCAGTAAATCAATCACAGTCTCTTTATAGTTCGGACTGATTTCATCAAAACCATCCAGCATTATTACTATATCTACCTTTTGCTTTTGTTCAAAACACTGCTTAAATAATTTAATCTCGAAATCGGATTCCAGTTTTAGAATTTTCTCCGATACAAATTCAATCGCTTTCTCTTTACTTATTTGTTCCCCTTTCAGTGCCTCGAGTGCATCTGTGTGGTAATTTAAATCAATTCTCACTAACCATTTGGATGGAAAATATTGTTTGATTTGCTTAGACAGATGTGTCAGTACGGTAGATTTACCCATCCCTGCTGTATCAGAAATCAGCATCACCCCCTGCTTGTGTGCTTGCTTCAACAGCTTGTCCAAATCACCAGGCGTGTATGTGTGCCCACTGTGGGTATCAATATATTTACGCAGTGTTTTCAAGCTTCCTTGCGATTGCTGCCAAACGAGTTTTCCTGACTTTTCTCTCTCCAGCCAATGCACAGTTCTTTTCGGATTAAGTTGACAGAGTCGTTTGAATTCTTGTTCAGTGCTGGCCAGTAAATCAGGAAACTCTTTTTCTTGGTTGTCATTTACAATGTCCAGTTCAATAATCACTTTGTGATGAAATGTTCTTTCAATATAATAATTTATATCGTAGAAATTGCATTTAGGATAAAACACTGACTCTTCACCAATCTTAATGTGGTTTCTTCCCAATAGGTCAGCAAGGGGTAAAACACTTGTCACTGGTGAGTCAGCAGATATGAGCTGATTTAAGAAAATTTCACTGCCTTGAAAATTGACTGAATTTTCAAGTAGTTTTTCCTGTGAACTTTGGGTTAAATCGGTCCAAGATAATTGTTCATCTCTGCTTACAAAACCATTACTGAGTGTTTCTTTAGCTATATCTTGCAGAAAAGTGACGGAGTCACCTTCTGACTGCGTGGTCAAAATAATTTTGACAGACTTCTTCTGCCTCAGAGTATTAAATAGACTTTTGAATATTTGCTTAGTTTCATCATTAGTCAGTTGACTGGTCTCGTATGACATCATTAGCAGATGCTGTGTTGTTGTCGACTCCATTAATGTGCTCAAACTCACCATTTGATTGACAAGCAACAAGTGCTCTAACGTCAGTACAGTACAGTGACCTTCACTGCGGAAATCAGTCACGGAGGGTGTCTTTTGCAGCACCTGATAAACCTTGATTAGCCCTGTCCATGCATCCCCATCAACCATCCGTAAATGCAGTACTTTTTGTTCATCACTGTTCAGAAAATCTCTTAAAATCAGTGCATCAGGCTTAAACTCCAGTGGGATTTGGTGAAGCTGTTCGAGGTAACGCTTGGTTCCAATTTGATAAACGCTGTTTCTAACCTCTTGTGGTGACAAAGCACACTTTGTGTTCTCTTTTATGTCAGGGAAAAGTTGAAGCAACCTCTTCACGTAGGGAATCAGTGCCTGTAATGCACTGGCATCTGTACAGCGTACTGTTTCATTTTCAATCACAAAGCTTTGTAATTTTTTTTCTGCTTCTTCTTGAGCCTGTTTATTTCCGATTGCAGAAAACATTTCCTTAGGCTTAAAGAATTCAGGTAACTGACACAGGCGACGATAATCCCTCAAAAACTGGAACTCTTCCTGACTAAATATGGTTATACTAGTCACACGGTCGTCATAATTTGTAGTCTGATAACCTCTGATCAGGTAATTGTCATCTCTTATTTCTATGTGGTAATTATTGAAACGCTTGGCCCGTCTAAAGAAACGCTTATATTCTTTACGACGGAATAATCCTGTATTGACTGGCCAATATAGCACCACTTGAACGTTTAGTTGTCCCTGATCATTCCTACGTACTTGCCCTGTTTCAGGGTCAAAAGCTTCCACAATTTTATCCATACTATGCGTTGCTAGGTTATACAATGCAGTGTGCTTTTCCAGCCACCTCATATCAGACAAATCAACAAAGATGCGATACACCGTCCCTACATGTGCGTTACAAGTGTTAATGCGATTTGGAGCGGACAGATAACTGGTGATATCTAAGTGCTCTGGGTAAATGGAACGGCCGTAATAACTTACGTCAAATTTGTTAGCCATTTTTGACAACATATCTTTGCAACCTGGGCTGTCAAAAACTACTGTGTGGGGATGAAAAGTCTGTGAGACATTGACACTTTTAAGGAAAACATTTCCTTCTGACTTAAGGTATTCTGTGGTGAATGTACTGATTTGTGCTAACCAACCACCTGAACCGTGGCCTGTGAAGAACACTTGGAATTTGGCCCCCTTTTCGTGATCAACGTCCCGCAGCACTTCAACAACCTTACATGCGAAAGTGCTAGCTGAAGACATTTGTGGAACATACTTATTATAGAGCACCCCCTTTAAATTTGTCCACAATTGTCCCCATCTTTTTGGATTTGTGCCTCGATGAGCAATCACAACCTGCTGATGCTCAGGGTGCCAATAGGCTGCTCCAAAGTACCCGTTACTCCTGCTAATATTAGACGCTGTTGTCAGTAACTTCCAGCTGTCGGGTAGAGCCAACCGTGTCTCATAATGAGCGTCAGTCTCTAGTCTTTTGTAGTCTGTGTATGTCTTGTTTGCAAACTGGGCCAGCACGTAGGGAGTGGGAAAAGCGGGCGTTGCTGTGAGTTGGCTTAGGGCGGTTATATCTTTGTCTTTCAAGAAATCATCTATTGTTTGTTTGAAATTCTCGTGGCTCAATTTTAGATTTTCATCCACACGTAACTTTCTTGAGAATGGCGGCAAAACACTTTGGTCGGCTTGCTGCTCTGTGTCTGACTGTACATTTTCTCTGCTATTGTCTTGTGACCCAAAAGACTTTAACACAGACATTACGACGCCTTAGCTGTGCGACTGTGTTTTAATACTATTCAATGTAAATGTAATATTAATACTCATGGAAATATCGAAGTTTTGTGTAAAGGAGTGTCAGATGGTTTTGTGGCAACATAATATTAGTTGTGTTTGTATCTTCAACTGATGTGATAAAGTTAAAAGTAATAAATTAATTAAGTAATAAATTAATAAATTACGTAATGTGCGTTTACTCATTAAAGTTCGCTACGATACGTGACAAAAACTGGCATGGAAGATAACTCATCTGATACCCGTCCAACAGCCAACAGTCAGGTACTGCTGAAGACAGTAATCTTCAGTGAGGAAACTGCAGGAACTTCCTGTGCAAGGTCAGAAAGCGAAGACACGTGGTTTCTACCCCCACTCCGTTTTCAGCAGTGCTCCTCGCGGGTATTCAGCACGATGTAGAAAGCCCCGCGTCTGTCTACAGCATCATGCCACTGTGGAAATATTTAATGGTGTTAAAATGTGTGGCAGCAAGTTTCTACCAAACGTCAGTAAGCTTTGCCTACACCAACACAGTGCAGTACCCAGTAAACATACACGTAATGTGAAATGCCAACAGTCCCACCTGTCGTGATATCCGAGGTGCTGCTTCCTCAGCCCAACATCATGGCAGCCTGTATTCACAGCCACAGCAGTCTCTTCTCTGATGTCTCTCCAGGCCTGCCAACACACAACAACCATAATGTCACACAGTTTACTGTGTGTACGGTACGGCCATTTCCTGCTGACCGCTCAGACTGCTGCCCACAATGTCCAACTGTCAACATACAGCAGTAGAGTTTAATCTCTTACTGCCCCAACGCAAGGTGACGATAAAATTATTCGAATCCATAACAAATTACGAATTTCGAGTTTCGGCAGAATAGAATTCGAGGTGCAGATTTAGGCAGGTTACCAACCTTGCAATATTTATTGACAGGAGTAAAACGGATAAGGGAAAGTGTGAAAAGTTTACTGTAAGTCACCTTTCTTCTCTGAAACTGATTGGGAATTACAGAATCTTGATAGGATAAGGGATATATTCAGTGATAAAGTGACAACTTGTAAACACCTGTTTAGTGGTACACTACATTAGTGTCTGTTTTGACACTTCCTTGAAAATAAATTACCAGATAAATATGTACCCCTTAATTTTGGAACACTGTGCAAGGTAATTACAAAGAACAAAGTAAAAAAGTTCTCTTTGCTATTTCATATTTCTGCCAGTTGAGATTATCTGCAGTTTTTATTATGAAAAGAAAATATCGACGAAAACAAATGTAGAAGTAGAACTGAGAACGAGTCTTTTCACAATGAAACCAAAAGTTTCGAAATTCACGAAAAGTAAACAGTCTTACTTCGTTATGATGTGGATCCTCTCCTTGTATTATTTCGTAAAAAGCAATCCCAATAGAGGGCTGGACAGGCCCTGACGTTTCCAGGATGTTGAGGCTCCCAGATTTCAAGACAATTGGCCCATGAAGGTGGTAAGGTTGTAAGCCTATGCACTGGCCGTCTTTACCCCCAGGAAATATTCCTCGTACTCATTTCTGCTAGAGGCTGAGTCGACCCCAGGGCCATAGTGCGCCCGAAAGGATTATGTCAATGAAAAATTCCAATGACACCGTCGGGAATCGAACCCGCCACTTTCCGGTTTGTAGCGCAGTGCCTCAACCAACTGCGCCACCGCGTGGAAACCAGCAGGTGGACACTGACGTTTCAGCATGAACACACAGCCGTACATTTAACATTATGTGGAAGCGTCTGGACTCGATCCAAAACCTCTCGTTATGCAGTGTGCAATATTCTTACTGTCCACATACATTCACCAACGAAATGACAGCCAGCCGTTCCGGTAAGGCAGTGCACAGCAGGTGTCAGAATGTGGAACTGTGCATTGCGGTGAAAATGCACTGGTACAGCCGGCCGGTAACAGGCTGTCACCCGTACGCTGTATAGGGTGGAAGGGAAACCGGGCTGCATTACTGTTGGTCGGACTGTGTTAAATTACATTTTAATTCTATTAGAAATAAAATATCGTGCCCGAACTGCAGTCATATTTCTGTTAGTACGTCTCCAAAATCAAATAAACCTGGGTGCGCATCTGTGGAGTGGAATAGCTTTTTGTTAATTACTTCAATCAATTTTAGATTAGAAAAGTTTGGACCATGAGGACTGGACAAATATAAGAATTGTCTTTCTCATTCTTGAAAGTTTAAATTGCACCAAGTCGCCTGGACAAAACTGTACAAATGATATATTCGACTCTACCAATTGTCTTGTAAATTGGGGGAAAAGAAAACGTACTCCATTTTTCAAAATGAGAAACACGATAACATTCAAAAATAAAATTCAGAAAAATTATTTGATTCACAAAGGAGCGTGCTAAAATTCTGATTTCAAAAGACGTAGGGAAATGTGCGCATAGCGTAACAGTTCAGGTGTGTTCGGTCACTTCAATTAATAACGTCGACTTGCGGAAGTCCACTGGGCTTAAAATATGCTTCTTATTTTTCACGCAACCACTGTGCCAAATGTTTTTGTCCGGCCGGATATTTAGCAACTGATGGTCGAGATGTCAGCAACATGCACGTGTGTCTTCACGGAAATCGTCCGATGGTGTTGTCAGATTTTAAGAGATATTGGAATGAGTCGAGGAATTTTAATAAATATCAGGAACACCAAGTTCCATGAGAACGCGTTCAGCAGTTCTCGAGTTGCTACTTGGGGACGGACGGACAGACAGGACTGCAGGAACTAAAAGACGCATTTCTGTAACTGTCTTTCGCGAACTCACTCAAAGTGACACTGCGAATGCAGGCGTACAGTGCTGCCGATTGCTGCTCACAGAGACACAGTGCCAGTCACGGTTAGCGTCTTACCGCGCGGCACACTTACTGTACAAACACAAACTGTACAAGTGTGCAACTGAACTGTACTTACAGTAATTATACAGAAGCTGCTGCTGTGTGTTCAGCTGCACAACAGGAGATCAACTCTCACGCCGATGTCTTCTGCAGTGCAGTGCAGCCGGTTGCTTGAAATTATATGCGAGTATGTGATCACATATATAGTCAAACCTATCCAGAGATTAGATCGTTCAAATTCACGCTATTGGCTGAAAGCGCAGTGTCGCAATTGGACAGTGCTACGTCACAAGTGGATGTTCCAAAGGTAACTGACGCACTGTGCAAACTGAAGGCCAACTGAAGTACTGTCAGTATGAATTGCCGAATTGTGCGAAAGTTTGGTCAGCCTCACTGACTTTTACAGTAACTTACTGACAGAGGAGTTAGCTCTCCACTCCAAATAATGATCATGCTAGTTTGTTGACTTAATAGTACCTTTAAGTGTTCTGTAGTACGTTTACTGATGAGTAGAATCTTAACAACCAACCCGTAACAGTCCCAGTTTCAGTCATACAGACGGACACAAACGAACGTAATGGCGGTACAGTTACAGTGCCGGGGATAGCAGGGCAATAGCGGACAGCACTGTGGGATGAGTTGACAGGTGGTTTACTGTGCTTGTTGTGATGGAGGGACTTTAAATGGCTTTCGAAGTAATGATGCATTTTCACGTTTTGCAACATGTGGTTGTGTTATTTTGTTGTCTTAAATGTGACACTGGGAATTTAACACTGAAAACACTGCATAAAGCACTACTTTTTTTATGAACAATTGTATTTGATGACTGAAACATTACATAGTGAAGTCTTAACAGGTATTATCGTGCACTGTCTTGCGCCTGCGCACTAAACATTCTCAGTATTCGTCTTCTGTAATTTTTTATATTTCCTGATGCTTTCTTTGCATTCCTTGTTTTACAGTTCCCCACCACAAATCATTGATTTCATGGAAAGCCGACAGTCCAGCCCACGATATTTTATATGTACGCACCTTATTTTTCTGCGTTTAACACAAACCTGCATCGAGAATTAAGAGAAATTTCTGGCCTGAGCCCGACAAACATTCTCTTTAAGAATTGTGACCTTCACACATAATCCTGCTACATACCGACGCACGACAACAACTGCACACCGTAACGGGACTCACAGACACAGTGTTTTGTTTAATTGGGGCGCCGAACCCCCATGCCTGTTGTAGGGTTGATTTTTGGGGAAACGTTTGACACTAAGAGGGAGGACGGAAGGGGAGATTTGAGAAAACTACATGACGACATCATTTCTACTGCTCACCAAATGTCATTCGGATGATGAAAGAAACTAGAATAAGATAGACAAGCCTAGTGAAACTTACGGAAGTGTGGAGAATGCAGACAGAGTTTTTGTAGTTTAAGCCAAATAAAGAGATGGCTTTGAATGACTAGGCGCAGATGGGAAGAGAATATTTAAATTGATGTTGAAGAAACTGGATGGGCGGGTGTGGATTGGATTGATGTGGCAAGGGTAGGGACAAGCGGCCGTGTGTAGTGAACAGGTGGTGCAATATCAGGTTCCATCGAATTCTCGGAACGTCTTGACTAGCTTTGGAATTTCAGCTGCTGAAGGACTCTGCTGCTTGTAGTTAGTTAGTTAGTTAGTTAGTTAGTTAGTTAGTTAGTTAGTTAGTTAGTTAGTAATTAACGAAACATACGTTTCGTTAAGGACGTAGGCTGCCTCCGAGATACTGTACATCATAATCCCGTACACTTATACAAATATTCTACAATCAACTGTCTACATTTTTACTATTCGACTCTTTCATACCATACAAACTGCGCAGAAATATGGCTAATTTAGGCTAACGAACACCGAACAGTGCACAAGAATGTAACAGTGTGTATTAAACCTGTTACATTCTTCTGCTCTGGTTGGTGTTCGTTAGTCTACGGTAAAAATGCACGTGCGAATAATGTAAAGTTCGTGGCTAATTTGCGTTACGTGGCACTGCTTTGGTTTGGTTGCCGGAAGATAGATGCTTTTGAATCGAAACATGTAGAAATATTCATTGTGATATTGTATTAGTATCTAATGAACAGTACTGTGCATTCTGTTGGTACAGTGTTGCGAATTGGTTATAGAATGTACACGGAAAGAACAGTACAAAATTTACGAAATGAGTTACAACATGTACATACCGCTAACTACAGGAACGCTCCCTCTGTGTTATCTATCACAGTCGAGATATCGACTGGGTTCGTGCAGTATTCCTTTAGCACACATCAGTGCAGCCATCGCGTCAGCCCCGCCCCACACTATCAAGTGGCAGAGACAAAGACGAATGAAATGATAGCAGGGAGTGTATAATTCTTGAGTTTGCCACAGTGTCAACATGTGACTGTTGATGTGCGAACTGTGATAAGCGCTGGTAGAACACAAGCGGTGTGGCTGTACAGTTCGCCAGATGATGTCATTGCACGTACTGCGGTACACTGACAGGCATCACCTTAACTGTTGCTGTGCGAACTGTGATAAGCGTTGGTAGAACACAAGCGGTGTGGCTGTACAGTTCGCCAGATGATGCCATTGCACATACTGCGGTACACTGAGGGCTTAATGACAGGCATCGCCTGCAATGTAGTCCCTTTGTAACGCGTACATATTTTTGTATTAACTACATAAATTGTAAAAGAGTAGATGGTTGTCAGAAGTCGACAGGTTAGTGAGTTTAGCTACAAAACTTTGTCCAGATATGGTTCCTATATTGGCTAAATTCGCAGCACCCGCTGCATCAGGCGTTGTACAGTACAGCGAGACGTTCCTTGTCTTCATAAACTGCTTGACAGTGCGTCCTGTGAGCTTTAACACTGTCACGATGTAATAAACAACCGCCGCACACAGTTCAGGTTTATGTCTACGCACAACTTCATGTAAACATCTGTCGGCCACTCTTCAGGCCTCTGTCTACGCACTGCTTTATGTAACCAACTGTCAGCCACTGTTCAGGTCTGTCTACACACAGCTTCATGTAACCAGCTGACCGCCAGAGTTCAGGTCTGTGTCTACACAGAGCATCATGTAACCAACTGTGGGCCAGAGTTCGCGTCTCTGTATACGCACAGCTTCATGTAACCAGCTGACCGCCAGAGTTCAGGTCTGTGTCTACACAGAGCATCATGTAACCAACTGTCGGCCACAGTTCATGTCTCGGTCTACACGCAGCTTCAAGTAACCAACTATCGGCCACAGTTCAGGTCCCTGTCTACACACAGCTTCATGTAACCAACTGTCGGCCACGGTTCCTATCTCTGTCTACACACAGCTTCATGTAAGCAACTGTCGGCCACAGTTCATGTCTCTGTCCACACAAAGCTTCATGTAACCAACTGTCGGCCACAGTTCAGGTCTCTGTTTACACACAGCTTCATGTAACCAACTGTCGGCCACTGTTCAGGAGTCTGTCTACACACAGATTCATGTAAGCAACTGTCGGCCACAGTTCAGGTCAGTGTCTACACACAGCATCATGTAACCAACTTTCGGCCACAGTTCAGGTCTCTGTACACGCACAGATTCATGTAAGCAACTGTCGGCCACGGTTAAGATCTCTGTCTACACACAGCTTCCAGGGTCAAGAGTCCAATCCGGAAAATACTAGGAATCTTGACCCTTGAAGATTGGACCGATATGTCGACCCAAAATGTTGGTTAACAGTTTGCACACGACGATGCGTAATACCCCCTAAGAGGGCAGATCTCATAATAATGATTGTTTTTCCTGCTTTTAAACTTGAGCAACCATTATACGTTTACAGGAAGAGAGATGAAATACACGCATTTGTAAGTAGCAGCTCCACGTGTGTAGGCCACAATGTTACACAGCAGTGTACTCCAGTGTCTGTATCGTGCAGATAGTTAAATAATTCTTATTAAACAAACAGTGAACCGTGCACGTGTATATGGTAGTTGCACAGACACGGCTAGCTTGTTGACATTTCTGTGCAGGATAAAATGTTGCACAGTGTTGCACATGAAACCCAAACGGTAGTTTTCTTTACAGGATTATCATAAAGTGCGGTTTTGTCTAAAATTTAATAATGCTTTTTGTACATAACCCACAGTAAGTTAATGTTACCCATTACGATAATTGTTTAATTCGTTCATGTAACAGACATCTCATTCAGCACTCACTGACTCTTATCCAGACACACTCCAGCTTGTCCATTACTAATAAATTTACGCAGTGCAGTGTTGGTGCTGACAGTGCTCGCATCTCTAAAACTCAATTGCTGTCCACGCAGAATCAATTAAATCAGAACATTTTATGCTTCCAGTACTATACAATGGTTTATAAATGATTTGTGGAACAACAACCGCAATATCTATTGCTGGTTCTTTTTTTAGACAATTATTGTCTAGCAATTCTCTTGAACTCAACGCAACAGTGTAAAAATTAAGTGGGATAGGGAGAGACGTTTCAATTAAGCCTTGTTTACAACATGATTAACGTCTGACAAAGCATATTTTATATTTTTTTTTATCTGAGCAAGTAGCTGCAGCAACCTCTTCACATAGGGAATCGGTGCGTGTAATTCACTGGCACCAGTACAGCGAATTGTCTCTCTTTCAGTCTCAAACATTTGTAATATTTTCACTGCTTCTTCCTACTTCTCATTAATTTTAATTGCCGAGAAAAATACGTTAATCTCAAGAGGTTCCGACAATCGACGTAAAGAGCAATAATCCTTACATCGAAAATTCCTTCTAAGACTTCTTCCATCGTCTATTGAATTAAAACACAACGTTTCGGAAGAAATTCTTCCTTCCTCAGGTGATACTACTAAAAACCTGATACACATCCTGGCCATAATATATAAACCACATCAAACCAGCCATGAGAGATACCAAGCCTGACAAAGCACAAAAATATTATACATCACGGGAAGACTTATTACTAGAAATCCAGAATATAAACCGCAATAAAATCATCTAAACCTTAAAATAAAATATGATAAACGATCCAACAGATTATAAAAATGAACATAAAAGAGCGATATTCAAGAAAGAGTGTAAACAACCCAACGCAATCTGTTGGGAACTTCAAGAAAATAAACACTGAGAGATACAAAACAGAGAAATAAAACGAAACCTAGGGCCAATCAGATTTAAGTTCCTTTTTTTTCAGAGGAAACCACAATGGAGATATCTACACACTGGCTTGACTCTGTAAACGGTAAAAACTCTCGCTCTTCCTGACGAAATGTTCTTATACTAATCACCCGCTCGTCATAGTCTTTAGTTTGATAACGAATTGGTCGGTAACCCTTTAGTCGGAGAATTTTGTTTGTAATGTCTGGGTGGTAGTTACTGAAATTCTCGGCCCATTTAAAGAAACGTTTGTATCCTTTACTGCGGAATAAGTATGTATTGCCTGGCCACTCCGTTACCGCTTATATATTTAATTGTCCCTCTTCATCTTTACCTACTTGCCCTGCTTTAGGGTCAAAGGCTTCCGTAGTTTTACCTACACTAGGCGTTGCAAAGTTGTACATTGCAGTGTGTTCGTCCACCAGCCCATAACAGACAAATCAACAAAGATGCGACAGACCGTCCCTAAATGTGCGTTAAAAATATTAATGAGATTTGGAGCAGAGAAATAAATTTTGATATCCAAGTGCTCTAAATCAATGGAAAGCCCGCCGAAACGTACATTAAGTTCGTTGGTCATTTGTGACAAAATATCTTTGCAGCCTGGACTGTCAGAAACTACTGTGTGGGGATGAAAACAATTTTGGTTATTATTACTTTTAAGGAAAATATTCCCTTTTCTTTTAAGGAAAATATTTTTTCTTTTAAGATATACAGTTGTAAATGTAGTTACTTGCACTAGCAAAGCCCATAAAGAGTGTCCGGTAAAAGGCACATGAAAATGGCCCCTTCTCCTGAATAATTTCTCGCAGGACTTCAACAACTTTATTTGCAAACGTGATAGCAGAACACATTTGAGGAATACAGTGTTTAAACAACACGCCATTTATATCTGTAAAAATTGCTCCTACATTTGTAAGCTTAGTGCCTCGATGTACAGTCACAACCTGCTGGTGCTTAGGATTCCAAAATGCCACTCCAAAATATCCGCCTTTCCTCCTATTATCAGACGCAGCTGTCAGTAACTTCCAGCCCTCGGGTAAAGAGAACCGTGTCTCATACTCAGGGTCAGTCTCTCGTCTTTTGTAGTCTGTGTATGCCTTGGAGGCAAACAGAGACAACAGGAAGAGAGTGGGAAAAGGTGGAGTTTCTGCAAGTTGGCGTAGGGGGGATATATTGGTGTCTTCAATAGAATCATAGACGGTTTGCTTAAAATTAGCGTTGCTCAATTTTAGCCCTTCATCTACTCTTTATTTCCTAGCGAATCGCAACTTTATGTCGCCGTCTCTGTGCGCACTGCGAGTTCAGTCACTTGCTATTGTAAAGCGCAATATCGCTATTGTACAGTACAGTATTAACACCCATGTAAATATCAAAACCTTTATAAAGAAATGTCCGATATTTGCGGCTACGTTAGAACTGATGCAGTCACATTAAATAAAATAAATGAATCAATGAAAGAAATTTTATTAAGAGAAACTGCAACATGCAACAGAAACTGGCAGGAATTTATCTTATCTGACACGCTTATCAGTGTTCCTGCCCAACAGCCAAACACAAGGGCAGATACAGTTGAAGGCAGTAACGTCTGGTACACAGATACACGAACTTCCTGTGCAACGTCTGGGAGAAAAACAAGTGACTTCTACCCTCACAGCGATCCTTGAGTTTATAAAACCTGTTTATTTAATTACACTTTAATAATTTTTCACTTATATATTCTTTTATTCTTTCTTTTATTAATTGTATTCATTGACTTATTTCTAATTCTGTGTGTGATAATTCACTTATTGTTATTTTTAATACCTTCATTAATTTAACTATTTTTACAATACTTTTTCATTTATACACCTGTATATTCTTATTTTTATTATTGTTATAATTTATTTTTAATTTTGTCTTCATTTATACATGCGTTTATTCGTAATTCAATATTTTTTCTTTCCAATATTTATAATATTTGTGTTCGTTTATATATTTGTTCCTTATTTTGTTATTTTTATTCATTTCTTTATTTAATTATAACCTTTTTCATCCATACATTCGTTTATTCTTATTTTTATTATTTTCATTCAATTAATTATTTATTTGCAATTCTCTTTCATTCTGCATTCTTTCGTTCTTATTTTTATTATTTTTATTTCTTAATTTTTATTTATGATTCTTTTAGTATTTACAAATCTTTATTTTTATTTTTTATTACTTTATAATCTAAGTATTTATTTATAGGTATTTTTCATTCATACATTCGTTTATTCTTCTTATTATTTTTATCCATTTAACGAACAGAAAAGCTAAGTACAAAACACACACCGCTACCGCGTGCAACAAAACAAGCGTAATGTACGGCACAATAAGAGAACTGTATCAGGTTCCAAGAAACTTGTGTAAATACTTAATTTTATTCGTGCTCGAGGGTAGTCATCGACATTTTGCTTCTTTTCTACTATATTCTAACTTTTATATATTTTCGATATTTACATGAACGAATTCTGTAAAGTTTCGAAATGTTGGAAGGACAGGTTTAGACTGTCTGTGCGTCACAACAAGCAGTGTGTCCGGTGGCTGCATTCGCACAGTCCTGCAGTAAAAATGCGGACAGAGCAATGACCGTATTTTTTAACGCATCGCGCATTATGTGGGCTGCGGCCACACATGTAGCGCCAGACTTTAAGACCGTCTCAGACCTCAGGTTTACAGCAGGACAAGTGCCACTGTACGTTAGTGCACAGTGCTGTTTCACACAGTGTTGTTAGCCTGGCGGTTTGGCTTGAAACTGCAAACGTAGCCAAAATATTCGTAACACACATACAGGGTATTGCTGACGGCTGTAATGTACTTGTTGTGAATTTAAATGCAGCGCAAGGTGGTGAACCAGTGAAACATTTTTCCATTCACTGTTTCCTATCAATATTATGTATACATTTCGCATATTCCCCCCCCCCCCCGACTTCCACATGCCCCACATGGCCTATATATATAAGGTTCTCTCACTGAGCTCTTAACCAATTGGCATGCTTCTTACTCATAATTGCGTCTTTATGACGCTATAAACCGACAGCTGGCATTTGGTAACAGTCCGCTGGCTGAATTGCGGACCCCTGTAATGCCTCTACCCGCACAGCACAGCGCAAAGCAAACCGCATGCCTGTAACCATATACGTACAGAGTGGAATTCGAAAATACGTGTCCAGTGCTGGAGCTATCGAAGGCAGTGTGTGCCTTAACACTTTAAAGCCCAGTTTTTGCTTTATGTACTGCCAAGTTAAATATTATAAGCTTCTACATTCGGCCCACAGAGAGCGTTTTTCTATTTTTTACGTATCCAAGGATCAAGGGCAATTATTTACCTATTCAGAATTAAAAGGATTTGCTTTTGTAACCGGGATAGAGAGTGTTTACTGCGCGGTATGAGCTGACCAGTTAACTGCAATACAAGCTAATATGGGAATTAAAAATATTTGAAGAGCAGCTGTAAAAATTATTGTATATTGCAGTACCAGTAATAGTTCTTCCCATTATGCAGTTTTCTCCAGCCTCCTGCTGTTCCCTCTCCCTTAGCTCCACACATTCTGGTATCATTCATATTCCGTCTGTATTTTCCTTTGCATGTAACATAAGAATTCTTTGTGAAGTTTCAATAAGATATGTCGAGTGTGCTATAAATGTATACATAACTGGATAGCCATAACAATGAACTTGCGAGCGGGGCGCCACTTGTTTGCCTGTCTTAATGTTGTGCAGAGCCAGAGGCCATTCTGTTTCAACAAAAGCATCTTCAATTATTAATAATTATTAATTTTAATATCCTTAGCCCCACCGCAGCCTTCAGCTCGCTACCAATGTAACGGTGAGTCGCCCAGTGACTGCCAACTGAAGTGAAGTGAATTGAAGTGAAGTAAATGGGAAGTGAAGGCTGGAAAAGAGGGTTAACTAGTTAAATGGGTAGGGAAGCGTGGTGTGGATAAGAGGAGCAAAGTAAAGCAAAGGGTAGATAGGATAAGTGATGTTAAGTGAAATGAAGTGGAGTGGAGTGAGGTTCTTTAGTGCAGGGAATGTACACATCATAATTATTTTTAAACTATGTACTGAGATGGCAGTACTGTACAGTATTTAGTTTAGTTTAAATTTTTTGGACATCTTGACGCACGGTTTATTTACCTGATCTGGATTGGTACCTCCTGTTTCCCCTGTTGTGTGTTCTGTGTTGATTATTGCTCCATGTCATGGTCCTGTTCCGTGTTACTGTTTTCTTCTGTGCTACTGTACTGTTCACTGTTCTTGCATTGTGTAGTGTTCTCCTTGTTATGTATGCGTTGCTTCTCTTTTGACTGTACACTGTATGTTAACACTGCCGCCGGGTGTGAACTCAATTACAGTCAATAATTATAATCATTATCATTATCACAAGTGAAATGACGTGAAGTGTTGTGTGCAAATGAGTGAAGTGATGTGAAGTGAAGGGTTGTGTGCAAATAAGTGAAGTGACGTGAAGTGAAGTGTGTGTAAATAAGTGAAATGACGTGAAGTGTTGTGTGTAAATAAGTGAAGTGATGTGAAGTGTTGTGTGTAAATAAGTGAAGGGATGTGAAGGTGTTCTCTAACGTGTGTGTGTAGGTATATTGTATTTGTGTGGGTGTATTGTAATTGTGTGGATATATTGTACTTCTGTAGGTATATTGTATTAGTGTAGGCACATTGTATTGTGTGGGTGAACTGCCAATACGTGTATTGTAATTTTGCTGTTCCGTTTATGTATGTTACTGTATTGTGGTGTCTGTACTGGTGTAAGACTGCTGCCACCGGGTGAAAACCCAATTGCAGTAAGAAACAATAATAATAATAATAATAATATATAGTAATAACTCGAGGTGTCAGCAAATTCACCGGCAGCACTAGTCTTGGCATTTACCCCTCGGCCAATGCAGTCCACTGGCTGTGTGCAACTTGGACTGCAAAAGGGTTACGGGGACCGCGTGTTGTGACAGGCTCGGCAGTAACTGGCAGAACGTGCAGCTGCAGTTTCCATACAGCACAGTGCAGCTTTGTTACAGCGGCTGTCATGTTGGACACACCGCCACGCTTCACTGCATTCACAGGGCAATCTGTAACATCTCATATGGAATGCCTGCACCGCATTAAATGATGTATTTCTTTTGTTTGATTGCATAAAAAGCGACAGATTTATTCTCAGAAATTAAAGTCACATAACGCAAGGAATGTAGCCTCACTGAAGCGTATTATTAGTGACAGGACATACAGGACCGAGTAACTGTCACAGTGAATGCTGGATCTGAATCGGTGTGATGAATTTCATACGTCAACTTAATGATGTCACACGTGTGTTGGTGTTTCGAAATGAAAATTTATTGCGTTTAACTGCTGATGTTACACAGGTGTTGCATGTTTGTTAAAGAGACTGTACGGTAAGCAAACTGTACTGCAATTACAGGACCGCTAACTGGTTAGACAGCTGCCTGCTTAACTCTGTGTGCTGTGCGCTGTTCACGGAAATAAAACAGGTGTCTGGATGGACATTCTCCATACACGCGTCAAAGTTTTGTGGCTCATATACAGGGAATAAGTAAAACAACACGAGGCAAATACGAATATGAAACAATATAAAAAATAATTAAAGTTCATTCAGATGGTCAAGTACAAAACATGCAAAAATATAAAGACAAAATAATCACAAATATATTTACAATTATAGCATTGATTGTTTTTGTCCGATTATAAACTTAAGCAGCCGTTAGATGTATAAAACGAAAGAGGTGGAACACAAGCATTTGCAGTTAGTTATGTAATTGTTATTAAACAAACGGAACACAGTGCACTGTGCATGTATGTATATATATATATATATGGTACATGTAGGGTTGGCATAGACTACAGGATTTGCCTTTTAATTCGAACTGACTACCACGGCCGGTGTTCATTCAACAAACCGGGTCTGCCCACACGGTAACAGCACAATATCTGGCACCGCCTGATGCAGTTGACAGAAGGCCATTTCTTTCGGCTGTGTCAGGGATTTGGCCACCAGCGGCGCTGCATTACAGCTGGACGGTAACCAGACTGATAGCTTCTACCGTGAAAGGAGGCCTGGACAGATCCACCGCCTCAGCCAACTGACAGCAGGGAGGGTGTGCAGTGTTGGGACTGACACAGCTCATAGCGCACACCGCCATGCACACCAGCAGCACACCGTGACCGGCTGACTGTTCAGATCAGTTTATCAGTTAGCAGTGCGCTTCAGGACTGTCCTGTAGCAGTGCTGTGCATGGTGATAGCGGTCACGCACTGACCCCGTCCGTGTGTATTCCGGTTCAACACCTCCCATCTGTGACACCACCCAGGCAGTGCTGAAAGCACAACAGACCCTCCAGTGGTTCCCTTTGCTGCCGCTTAACGCTGAACCGTGACGGCGTTCTGTTGCAGACGTACAAAGCACAAGCAATATCCCTCATACTGCTACCGTGTCTGTAATTGTGTCTGTGACAGCGTGACATGCAGACACAACAGGACTTACAGCGCGATACTGCAACTGTCTGAATGTTCCATTGTAACAGTTATATCATTAGTAAAAGATTCAGCTGGCTTCGCAACGCCTCAATCGGCTCCATATTTGGATAAACAGTTCTTAAATATTTCGATAGCTTTCAATTGTTCTGACCCTGTTATGTATTCACTTTCATTAACAAGATCTAACGCAGTTTTTCCATCGTTATTTTGGGCAAAAAACAGCTCATATATCAGGTTTATATTCGCTTCTTTAGCCCACTCACATAATGTTTCTAATACAGCCGTGTGGCCTTCCTCTGCTGCCACGTGCCAGGCTGTTTGTTCCATATCATCTTTGGCTAATAACAGTTCATTATTTAATTCCTCTGCTGTTAGTCTCTCTTTACCCCGCTCCCACAGCAACTGTAATACTTCTAGGTTGCCCTCCTGTGCTGCCACGTGCCAGGCGGTTCGTTCCATATTGTCTTTGGCTAAAAACAATTTACTGTTTAATTCCTCTGCTGTTAATTTATCTTTACCCCACTCCAACAATTTCTGTAATATGTCCAATTTTCCCTCCTCTGCTGCCATGTGCCAGGCGGTCTGATCACTATAGTCTTTGGCTAATAAAAATTTATTATTTAACTCCTCTGCTGTTAGGCTTTCTTTACCCCACTCCCACAGTTTCTCTAATACCTCTACATTGCCCCGCATTGATGCGTAATGCCAGACGGTTCGTTCGTTATTATCTGTAGCTAATAACAAATGATTATGTAATTCCTCAGCTGTTAGTTCGTCTTTACCCCACTCCCACAGTTTCTCTAATATTTCTATGTTGCCCTCCTCTGCTGCTACGTGCCAAGCAGTTCGTTCGATATTGTCTTTGGCTAATAACAATTTATTGATTAACTCCTCTGCTGTTAGTCTCTCTTTACCCCACTCCCATAATTTCTGTAATATTTCTAGTCTGCCTTCCTCTGCTGCCAAGTGCCAGGCGGTTTGTTCGCTACAGTCTTGCTCTAATAACAGTTTGTTATTTAACTCCTCTGCTGTTAGTGTCTTTTTACCCCACTCCCACAGTTTCTGTAATGCTTCCAAATTTCCCCTCCATGAAGCGTAGTGCCAGGCCGTGCGATCCGTATTGTCTTTGGCTAGTAACAATTTATTATTTAAGTCCTCTGTTGTGAGTTCCTCTTCACCCCACTCCCACAATTTTTGCAATACTTCTAGGTTGCCCTCCTGTGCTGCCACGTGCAAGGCGGTTTGTTCCATATTGTCTTTGGCTAATAACAATTTATTGTTTAACTCCTCAGGGTTTAGTCTCTCTTTACCCCACTCCCACAGTCTCTGTAATGCAACTAGATTGCCCCACAGTGAGGCGTAAAGCCAGGCCGAAGCTTCTTTTTTGGCTTTGGCTAATAAAAATTTATTACATAATTCCCCTGTTGTTAGTTTCTCTTTAGCCCACTCCCATAACTTCTCTAATACTTCTATTTTGGCTCCCATTGCTGCCAGTTGCCAGGCTGTGTGGCCGTCGTTATCTTGTGCTAGCAACAACTCTCTTAGAGTGTCCGGGTGCCCTGCTGCTCGCACGCTCTCCAATAAAAATCCAATAATGTGAGCATCACCTTCGCGCGCTGCCTGATGTAGTATTGGTACGCGATCCCTACGCAGGTCACTTATCCGATTTCCGTACTGTTTTAACACGTCCTTTGATGGTTGAGACTTTGACAAAAACCCATCTATAAAAGATCTAACCACCCGATAATCTTCTTCCAGACATATTCTCTGTAATATAAGGTCCTGCACTTGTTGGGAAGCCTTCGACAATTTAGTCAGCTGATTTCCCAAAAACTCCGCAACATAATACTCGGCAAACGTGCGGTGGGTAAATTGCAGTTTACCGTCATGGCTTACTTGCACTAACCCAGTCCTGGTTAAGTCTTCGTCTGAAAATGTAGATTGGCTATTAACTTGAAGAAGGGCCACTTGTTCCTCACCAAACAGCACCTTCAAGGCTACAATCTGATGATCCACCGTGATATTTTTAACAAATTCTTTTCGTACTGCTTTTACACCCTCAACTGTCTTCAAGAATTTAAACTTTTCCTCACAACAGATGTCATACTTTCTGTTCAGAAATCTTTCGTACAACCCAAGCAAGTCCAGACTGAACGGTAACTTAGGCACGGATTCAGCTGACTGACAAAATGTTTTAACTTCTTCATTAAATGCCTCCGCCAGCATGCGGCATTGTAATGGGATACCGGTGAATTCTTTGTCTTTATCACTAATAGATTGGGCTAGTTTCTTAACCAGATGTTTAGCATAAATTTCTACCTTGACTTCACTTCCCTCCCCCTCCTTACGGCTAGGCTCAGTAAACCAGTCCTTTAGAGTCCAAAATTTTCTTAAAAATTCAATTTGATTGTCTCCAGAAAACGGTTCCAGTGTGTAGGAGAGCTGCTGTAGCTTATCTTCCAGTTCCTCTCTCAGATGCGGTCGGGTGGTGACCCACAGCTGCTCTACCGCCGTCTGCCTTAGAGCTTGCAGTAAATCAATGACTGTCTCTTTATAGCTGGGACTGATTTCATCAAACCCATCCAGCAGTATTACTGCACTTACATTATGCTTTTGTTCAAAACACTCTTTAAATAATTCCATCTCTATACCAGGTTTATGTTTCAGAATTTTCTCTGATATAAATTCAATCGCCTTTTCCTTGTCGATCTGTTCTTCTTGCAGTGCCTTCAGTGCATCTGTGTGGTCATTTAAGTCAATTCTCACCACCCATTTAGCTGGGAATTTTTGTTTGATTTGCTTAGACAAATGTGTCAGTAGGGTGGATTTACCCATCCCTGCTGTATCAGAAATCAGCATCACTCTCTGCTTGTGTGCTTGCTCCAACAGCTTGTCCAAATCACCAGGTGTGTATGTGTGCCAACTCCGGGGATCAATATATTTGCGCAGTGCTTCCAAGCTTCCTTGTGATTGTTGCCAAACAAGTTTTCCTGATTTTTCTTTCTCTAGCCAGTGCACATTGCTTTTTGGATACAGCTGACAGAGTTGTTTGAATCCTTGTTCAGTGCTAGCCAGTAAATCAGGAAAGCTTTGTTCTCTGTTGTCATTTAAAACGTCCTGTTTAATAATTACTTTGTGTTGAAATGTTCTATCAATATAATACTTTTCGTCGTAGAAATTACATTTTGAACACGACACTGGCTCTTCGCCAATCTTAATGTGGTTTCTTCCTAATAAGTTAGCAAGGGTTAATACATGTGTCACTGGTGAGTCAGCAGATATGATTTGATTTAAGGCAATTTCACTGCCTTGAAAAATGACTCCATTTTCAAGTAATTCCTCCTGTGAACTTGGGACTAATTCACTCCAAGTTAACTGTTCATCTCTTGTAACAAATCCATTACTGAGTGTTTCTTTAGCTGCATCCTGGAGAAAAGTAACGGAGTCATCTTCTGACTGTGTGGTCAAAATAATTTTGATAAACTGCTTCTGCCTCAGAGTAGTAAACAGACTTCCGAATATTTGCTTCGTTTCATCATTAGACAGTTGACTGCTCTCACACGACATCATCAACAGATGTGGTGTTGTTGTCGACTCCATTAATGTATTCAAATTCACCATTTGATTGACAAGCAACAAGTTCTGTAACGTCAGTACAGTATAGTGACCTTCGCTGAGGAAATCAGTTACGCAAGGCGTCATTTGCACCACCTGATAAACCTTGATTAGCCCTGTCCATGCTTCGCCATCAACCATATGTAAATGCAGTACTTTTTGTTCATCACTGTCTAGAAAATGTCTTAAACTCAGTGCATCAGCCTTAAACTCCAGTGGGCTTTGGTGAAGCTTTTCGAGGTAACGCTTGGTTCCAATCTGATAAACGTTGTTTCTAATCTCGTGTGGTGACAAAGCACACTTTGTGTTCTCTTTTATCTCCGGGAAAAGTTGAAGCAACCTCTTCACGTAGGGAATCAGTGCCTGTAATGCACTGGCATCTGTACAGCGTATCGTTTCATTTTCAAACTCAAAGCTTTGTAATTTCTTTTCTGCTTCTTCTTGAGCGTGTTTATTTCCGATTGCAGAAAACATTTCCTTAGGCTTAAAGAATTCAGGTAACTGACGCAGCCGGCGATAATCTTCCAGAAACTTGCTCTCTTCCTGACTAAATGTGCTTATACTAGTCACCCGGTCGTCGTAATTTTTAGATTGGTAACGCACTGGGGTGTAACCCTTGAGCAGGGAATCTTCGACTGTTGTTTCTGTGTGGTAGTCATTTAAATCCGTGGCCCATTTAAAGAAACTTGTGTACTCTTTGCCACTTCGGAAGCCACTGATGGGCCAGTCGACTACCTCTTGTATTTTTAGTTCACCTTTCTCATCCCTACGTACTAGCCCTGTTTCAGGGTCAAAAGCTTCCACAATTTTATTCATACTGTGCGTTGCGAGGTTATACAATGCAGTGTGCTTTTCCTGCCAGCCCCAATCAGACAAATCAACAAAGATGCGATAGACCGTCCCTACATGTGCGTTACAAGTGTTAACGCGATTTGGAGCGGACAGATAACTGGTGATATCTAAGTGCTCTAAATCAATGGAACGCCCGTCGAGGCGTACATCGAGTTTGTCAACCATTTTTGACAACATATCTTTGCAACCCGGGCTGTCAAAAACTACTGTGTGGGGGTGATAATTCTGTGGGACATCGTCACTTTTTAGGAAAGTATTTCCTTCTTTCTTAAGGTATTTAGTGGTGAAGGTGGTGATTTGCGCTAACCAACCCCCTAAAGAATGTCCGGTGAAGAACACGTGAAAATTGGTTCCCTTTTCTTGATTAACGTCTCGCAGCACTTCAACAACCTTATATGCAAATGTGCTGGCAGATTCCATTTGTCGAACATACTTATTACCCAGCACCCCCCTTACATCTGTCCACACTGCTCCCGAATTTTTTGGATCTGTGCCTCGATGAGCAATCACAACCTGCTGATGCTCAGGATGCCAATAGGCTGCTCCAAAATAGCCATTCTTCATTCCAGCATTAGACGCTGTTGTCAATAACTTCCAGCCGTCCGGTAAAGCTAACCGTGTCTCATACTGAGCGTCAGTCTCTGCTTTTGTATACTCTCTGTATGCCTTAGAGGCAAACTGAGCCATCACATAGGGAGTGGGAAAGGCGGGCGTTGCTGTGAGTTGGCTTAGGGTGGTTATATTTTTATCTTTGAAGAAATCATTAATTCTTTGCTTAAAATTTTCGTGTCTCAATTTTAGCTTTTCATCTATGCTTAATTTTCCTGAGAATGGCGGCAAAACACTTTTCGCAGCAGGCTGATTCCTGTACGACTGTAAATTTTCTGTCCCATTGTCTTTTGAACCAGACTGGTGTAAGGCAGACATTATGACGCCCCAGCTGCCAGCACTGTGAGTTTAGTGACTTGCTGTGATAAATATACTAAAAACACTCACGCAAAATATCGAAGGTGTGTAGAACATAATGTCAGACGCACGTGTATGATTTCGAGAAAACTAACGTGGGAAAGTGAAATGTAATAAATGAAGTAACTAAACCAGATTCATCAAAACCCACTGTGATATGGAACACGGACTGGCATCGATTTTAACTTATCTAAAATAATGACTCTATCACTGATACCTCACCAAGAAGCAAACCTCAAGTTTCGATATTGTTGAAGACACTAAAGACCCTTATCTTCAGTAAACAGACTGCAGGAACATCCTGTGCAATAGCAGGCAGTGAAAACACTTGTTGCCCATTGTCACTCTGATGTTTGCAGTGATCCTCGCGGGCATTTCACAGTGGCGTGTACAAGTCTGTATACAACATCCTGCCAATGTGGAAGCATATAATTGTGTTAAAATGTGTGGCAGCAAGTTTCTACCAAACGTCAGTAAGCTTTACCAACACCAACACAGTGCAGCACCCAATAAACATACACGTAATGTGAAATGCCAACAGTCCCACCTGTCGTGATATCCGAGGTGCTGCTTCCTCAGTCCAACATCACGGCAGCCTGTGTTCACAGCCACAGCAGTCCCTTCTCTGATGTCTCTCCAGGCCTGCCAACACACAACAACCATAACGTCACACAATTTACAGTGTGTACAGTGCGGCCATTTCCTGCTGACCGCTGAGACTGCTGCCCACAGTGTCCAACTGTCAACATACAGCAGTACAGTTTAATGTCTTACTGCCTCACCGCAAGGTGGTGATAGCATTATTCAAGTCAATAGCAAATACGAACGTCCAGTTTCGGCAGAATAAAATGCGAGATGCAGAATTAGGCAGGTTGCCTACCTTGAAATGTCTTATTGATATTAGTGAAACGAATAAGTAAATTTGCGAAATTTTTTAGTGTAACTCACCTTTCTTCTCTGAAATTGAATCGGAGTTGAAAACTCTTGACAGAGTAAGGTACACATTCGATGTTAAAGTGACAATCGGTACACACACTGTTTGGTGGTACACTATGTTAGTGTCCGTTCTGACACTTCCTCGAAAATAAAACTTCCGATAAATGTTTTTCCCTTAATTTTGGAACACTGTGCAAGGTAATTACACTGAGTAAAGAAAGAAAGTTATGAGGGCAGTGATACTGTTTGCTACACCATATTTGTGTCACTCTGGTTTATCCGCAGATGTTGTTATGAGCAGCAAATATCGATGAAAAGGAAATGTAGAAAGACAACTGAGACTGACTGTCTAGTCAATGAAACCAAGATTTTAGGAATTAAGGAGATATAGAAAAGTGCATATGCCGCTTTAAAAAATAAGTTTCCAATTTGATTTTTTTTTCTGTTGACGTAAATGAAAGCTATTACTTTACTATCAACGGGAAGGCCTTTAGGTGAAAAACAGGGCAGATAGGCGTCTGAGATCTGCTGGAAGTGTTAATCGTCGGCGGTCCACATCCCTTGGTTGGGGAGCTGTGATACAGTACAGCGTGTAACAGCGGACTGTCGTCATTTCATTCAGGCACTCCACTGACCGCCAGCTGTGATGTTACATGGATGGGAATGAGTGTCACTGGGTGTGTCACGTTATTGGTGTTTGGGACAGGCAAACCTGACGCTGTTACAAGTGTACGGGGGGAAAACACACCGCTCTGGGGAAATAAAGCGTCGTTGCTAAATGAGGCAGAAATTACGAAAAAATTTCTATCGCCGTCAGGGAGAGCCCATTGGTCTGTTGTAGCGCTGTTGTTAGGATACGGTTCAAAAATATTGGGCCGGCAGCTACAACTATACTGCAGTAACCTGCGCCGAACTCCTAATACTGTAGCTACTAAACTGCAGATACACAACCGTGAATCGTTTCCTGTTGTGGTGCCCGCTGTTATTGCACTGTGTGTGATCACGAACATTTACTCCAGTGTAGCCTTTTATTGTACACAAAACTTAAATAAGATAGGCAGCAATACTTACAGCTTGGTAATTCACAATTGACATATTATTTTTATACACTTTGCAAAAATAATACAACTGCCACATACAAAAGAGGTCCCACACTCACATATATACAAATAATTGGGGGTGCCGGTACCGACACAAAATCCCAAATAAACCCCAGCACCACCAGGACTGCACAACCCCACCCGCGAGCTGCATATCAACCGAGGTAATTTTTAAGAGGCAAGAGCGAAACCGAATTTAATAGTTCCTCCCTTGGACGCAGGTCGCAGAGCGACGAGTCAAGGAAAAGAGTTCACAAAGGAAAACTCGGGACAAGCACTGACACGTTGGCAGTGTGGGAGGAACCAGGGACTGACACTAGTAGGTTGACTTGAGGGGTAGTGGCTGGACTGACGTGGATGGTAGCAACAGAAATCCTGTGCCGTGACACGGCACAATATGAAGGGCAGATTTTTCTGCTGCGGACAGGCAATCTGTAACAGGAACACAGGCGTTATGAGTTCTATCGGAACACCGTGCTGTGCCTTACGGTACAACAGGCACAGGATCTAAGGGACAGGCAATCTGTAACAGGAACACAGGCGTTATGAGTTCTATCGGAACACCGTGCTGTGCCTTACGGCGGTTACATTACACTGCAGAAGTGAGATTTATTGTAATGAGCCCTGAAACTGAGTGTTGTTGTGATAAGAATGGAGATTCGTGTTCCGTTCATTGGAAGGTGAGTCACAGCGGGTGGAAACTGATGTTACAGCATGGACACAGTGCCTTACAGTTAACATTATGTGGAAGCATCTGGACTCGAAACAAAACCACTCGCTATGCAGTGTGCAGTGTTCTTACTGTCCACATACATGCACAAACGAAATGACAGCCAGCCGTTCCTGTAAGGCTCTGCACAGCAGATGTGAGTAAGTGACACTGTGCCTTGCGGTGAGAACGCACTGCTACAGCCGGCCGGTAACAGGCTCTCACCGGTACACAGTACAGCTTATAGGGTGGAAGGGCAACCAGGCTGCATCACTGTTGGTCGGACTGTGTTAAATTGCATTTTAACTGTACTAGAAATAAAATATCGTGCCCGAACTGCATTCACATCTCTGTTGGTATGCCTGTTGCGTTGGCGTTGGAGTGGAACATCGTGTTGTGTAATACTGCATTGAGCTGTAGACTGAATTAAATTTCGGACATTTAAGACTAGACAAATAGGGCAAATTGGTACTTTTATTCTTAAAAGTTTAGATTGGACGACGTTTCTTGGACAAAGCTGTACAACTGGTACATTCTACTGCACTACTGACCTGTAACGAGGGAGGTACGATTATTTATTCCATTTTTGAAAATGCAAAAAAGGATCACTCTCAAAAACACAATTCAGAAACCTTATTTTGTATACAAACGAGCAGGCTGAACCTTTGAGTTCACAAGACGTACGGAAATACACGCATAACGTAAAATTTCACGTGCATTCGATCGTTTTAATGAATAACGTCGAAAAACTTATTTACGGAAGTGCACTGGGCTCAAAATATGCCTTTTCTCGCGCGATGACTGTTCCAAATGTTTGCGTCCCGCCGAACATTTAGCAACTGATACTCCAGGTATCAGCAAGATTCATGTGGGTCTTCACGGAAAGCATCTGCTGGTGATGTTAGATTTTAATCAAAATTGGAATCAGTCGAGGGATTTTAGCAAAAACATGTAACACCAAGTTGCATGACAAAACGTTCAGCAGTTCTCGAATTGTTACATGGGGACGGATGGACGGACGGACGGACGGACAGACAGGACTGCAGGAACCAAAAGTCGCATTTCTGTAGCTGTCTTTCGCGAACTCATCCAAACAGTGACAGTGTGAATGCAGGCGTACAGTGCTGCCGACTGCCGCTCACAGACGCACAGTGCCAGTCACGGTTAGCGTCTTACCGCGCGGCACAGTTACTGTACAAACACAAACTGTACAAGAGTGCAACTGAACTGTACTTACAGTAATTACACAGAAGCTGCTGCTGCGTGTTCAGCTGCACAACAGCAGATCAACTGTCACGCTGATGTCTTCTGCAGTGCAGTGCAGCCGGTTGCTTGAAACTACATGCCAGCATGTAGTCAATGATATCTGCTACGAACTGATCACTCGTCCAGAGAAGTCCTATCGAATGGGTGCGTGTAACTGAATGTGACCTAGAAATCTCTAAAACAAGGCGGCCTAGGCCCGATTTGAGCTGCTGCACCATAGGAAAGAAATATCAGCCATATCCAGAGATTAGATAATTCAAATTCAAGCTATTGGCTGAAAGCGCAGTGTCGCAATTTGACAGTGCTACGTCACAGGTGGATGTTACAAAGGTAAATGACACACCGTGCGAACTGATAGCCAACTGAAGCATTGTCAGTACGAAGTGCCGATCTGTGTGTAACGTTTGTCAGCCTCACTGGCTTTTATGGTAACCTACTGACAGAGCAGTTAGCTCCACACGTCAAATAACGGCCATGCCAGTCTGCAGACTTAATATTACAAATCTGCTGCAGTACAATGCTGATGTGTAGAAACACCTCTTTTCATAACAACCAATCCACAACAGTCCCAGTTTCAGTCACACAGGCGGACACAAAAGGCAGTATCAGTACAGGAACAGAAGAAGGCAACCGGCTAGTAACAGTTTTTTGGTTGTCCTGTTAGCATTGCAGCGCCGACAACCCGTAGGTCGCGAGCAACATGTTGCCCGCCGCACCGTGTTATGCTGCCCGTGAACATGTTGTAACAAGGGAAATATCATTTTCCTGGCTAAGCGGAGATAGAACGAACAAGCAACTGTGGAAACTTACGGAATGTTTACTTATGCAGACACACGTTACATTTATAGTTCGTTTAGTAACAAGACAGAAAATTACGTGTGACGCTACATTGTGCCGCGTTAGCGTAACCAGTTTTACCATGCAAACGAAACAATGCCTTTTTTTAGTGGTGAAGGGCCCCGCAGCAGACGCTACGGACGCACTGCAGCCATGAGGCTTATTGTGCAACCCTATGATGAAGATGACGATGATGATTATTTTTTGTCCTTTTCCTAGTAATGGAGCACCGGTGGAATGAAACTGACAGGGGAAAACCGAAGAACTCGGGGAAAAACCTGTCTCAGTGCCACTTTGTCCATCACAAATCCCACATGGACTGACCGTCATCGAACCCGGACCTCCGCTGTGGAAGGCCGGCGGCTAACCGCCTGAGCCATGGCATGGCCAAACAATGCCTTACTTTTATATTGTTGTTGCCGTAAGTGTAGCTGTAAACAATATGAAGTGTTCATTGTTGCCGTACGAATGCAACAAAGGGTTCCCCTTTCACTGTTGCCCAGCTACAAAACCCTCCGTACTGCTGTTAACAATAACAAGTGTTGAACATTATGACTGACGTCTGTATCCTTGCCTTAGTTACCCAGCGTGCAAAGCGCATGCGCCGTCTTATTTTGTCATCTGTGGCCTGTCCGGCTGTACCGTATTTTTTCCACATTATCTCATAAACGGCACGATTTTCAAAAAAACACTTACCTAACTTAAAATGCGTGCTTTGACTTTCTCTATAAATTAACGTTCTTACAAGACACATGCACTTAAGAACATGTATTTACCGGAGACGTGACTCAAAATATTTAGACTCGTTTACCTTCTTCTATATCTATATGACTTGTGGAAGTCAGCTTTATGTAGAGACTTGGAATTAACAGCTCAGTAAACATGGAATCCAAATGTATCCTTCACTCACATGTCGTGAAGCTAACAATAGGAAACGCACCTGTCTATATCTCGGTGGAAGGGGATCGCTGTACATCCACATGTGTACATAAAACACGTAATGATAAGAAATCTGATAAAAAGGTTGACACCCACGTTGCGGATTTACTGTGTTCATTGCACAGACATCTATGCTCTACAATTCAATCTAATTAATTAATTAATTAATTAATTAATTAATAATTTAACTTTTCAGGTTCTAACATAATATACAGGGTGATGCTCTTCTTATAATAATCAGAAACATCAGTATTTTTTCCCTCTTGTATGTACTGTCGTCACCGTGGCACGTTTACCCTAAAAGTTGAGACAAGATAGGTAGTGAAGGTATAACCTAATAGTATGGCGCGTTCGCGTAACCATTTTGCGGTTTGAAACACAACAATGCATCTGTGTGTGTTGTTGTTATTAAGCTACATGTCACTGTGAAATATACAGAAATATTGAGTGATGCACAACAATGCTTTTATGGGAAATTTATGTCACGGGCAAAAATACACATTATAGTACCAGTTTTTTAAATAAACTTATTCCAAATAATTTGCACGCTTTTCGCTGTACAGATTGTAATTACGTAGAAGTCGGTGCGTAGATATAGGATTTCGGGTTACTGTAAAACATTTTTAAACATCAGGCGGAATTAATTAACTATGAAGCAACAAGTATCAAATATAACGAGTGTGTCTGACCTTGCCTTAGTTATCCGGCATGCAAAGCCCATCTTTTCTGCGCAGCATCATATTGCCATCTGTGGCCTGTCTGACACTACCATAGCTTTCCACACTATCTCATAAACGGCACAATTTTCTAAAAAAAATTATGGAACATTAAATGTGTGTGTTCAATTTTCTGGGCAGTATTTCTGGTTTTAAAAGAATTCAGCGAGATATTAACATAAATATGTAAACGTAAGGTAAAGGTTCACCCTAAAACAGCCCTGAGGGACCAAGAGGGGGAGTAGAGGTATAGCTCTACCCGTTCGTGAGCCTCGGCACGAGGAGGGGATGGGATGGCTAGCCCCACGCCCCGGCCGCTTTACCCCCGGGAAAGAGATCCGGTACCAATTGTACAGGAGGCTGGGTGGGCCCCAGGGTCGGTCTGGACGGCTGCGGAAAATCTCACCCCCACCGGGATTCGATCCCTGGACCGTCCAGCCCGTAGCGAGTCGCTATACCGACTGCGCTATCGCGGCCCATGACATAAATATGTGTAGGTCTTATATAAATTACGCGTCATTCTTGCCAGATTTTAATCAGAGTGTAACATTTTGACATAATTTAAAAAATCATCAAATATCAAATTTCATGTAAATCCATTCAGTGTGTGCCTAAGTGTTTCATGCAGAAACACAGTTGGACGGACGGACATGACAAAGCTTACGGTCGCATTTCGCAATTTTACGAACGCGCCTAAAAGAGCAATTACGAAATTCAAAACCGCTCTTACCGTTTGTCACGAAATAAAATATAAAGAACCGCTGGAAACACGTTACAGCTTTCTGAGACTCGGAAAATTGCTCAGGTCTGTCCAAACATTCCAAAACTGATAAGATTAAAAACGGGAGAAAAATAACGAACACTATCTATAGAGGTACACGATTGGACGAAATTCAGAGAAACAAAATATTTCCAACAATATTTCAGAAGGAAGTTAAACAGATACGTTACAAGTACACACGACACATTTATCTGCAGTTCTTAGGCTGTTTACACAGAAATAAGGAAGCTTGCCAACAGTCTTAACGCTATGTATACATTGCATAGCTTGTTTCTTGACTGTGATTAACTTCTTAGTAACGTTACTTTCTTTCGCAGAGACAATAAAGAGGTTGCAAGCGGTGGCGCTGTTCAACACTGGGACAATACAGCATACCGCCTAAAATACAGTACAACCTGTAAGTATGGACTGAAGTACCTGGCCAAAAGCTTCCGGGCATCGTGTGCATAATGCAAAAAAAAAAAAAGATGTAAAATTACATGTTTTGTAAAGGTTACAGAAGACTTTTTAAAATAATCTAAAGTAATTAGTATATTACAGGACTTTAACGTTTTAAAGCCTAGCGGTAACTTTACATACCACCAGGCTTAACATTAAAAAATTCTACGTGGTGCCCACATTGCGTTTATGTGTTTTGTACGGATCTCAGAACAAACAGCAACTTTTGCCTTATAAAACATTAAGAGAATGGTTTTTATAACCGAAGTGGAGAGTGTTTACAGCGCGGTACGAACTGAGTCCTTATACAAAACAGATACGCTTCGTGTTTAACCTTTTAAAGCCTAGCGGTAACTTTACGTACCACCAGGTTTAACATTAAAATATTCTACGTGGTGCTCACATTGCGTTTATGTGTTTTGTACGGATCTCAGAACAAACAGCAACTTTTGCCTTATAAAATATTAAGAGAATGGTTTCTATAACCGAAGTGGAGAGTGTTTACAGCGCGGTACGCACTGAGTCCTTATATAAATCAGACACGCTTCGTCTATAAAGGGTTAAACTTTTTGAGTACAAATTCCCAAGAATTTTTTAAAAAATGTTGGCCATTTTTTGTGACAAGGTGACCTCAGCCTGCATAATTATCAGGGTATGACAAGGAACACCGAAGACTCGGGGTTCGGATTTGAGGGGGGCGAATTTTCTTATTGCAGCAGCATCCACACCATCTCTCGTGCCCAACCAGCTTTACGTTCCGGGGTGTCGGAGACCGCTTTACGAATGTCACATGCTTTATGAATCAAACCGTCTGTGAAAATTAAAATAATGCCATAATAAGAAGGCGTGCATCCCAGTGGCCAAGCGGTCTAAGGCGCAGGTCTGCGGCCGAGCGCTTGCTGGGATCTTGGGTTCGAATCCCACCGGGGGCATGGATGTTTGTCTCTTGTGAGTGTTTGTGTTGTCAGATAGAGATCTCTGCAACGGGCTGATCCCTCGTCCAGAGGAGTCCTACCGACTGTCTTGTGTCTGAGTATGATCAAGTGAAAATAAACAACCTCGACACCTACTGCGAGTAGGTAGAAGACATAAGGACTACGATAAGAAGGCGTGGAGGTTTTTATCCACACAACCGTACGCCTTAGTGATAAATTGAGCGCGGGATATTTTTAAATAAAAAAGAGGACGTAATATCGGACTGCAGATTTGTTACGAAGTGCAGTTTCAAAATTTATAGGCGTTACGATCCGTTCTGGGATGAATAAAAAAAAAGGAGATGGGTGGGTTGTGTAGCATGTGTTGGAGAAAATACAGTTCAGACAGATGATATGAGGGACCAGACCGATTAGCAAAATAAATGCGCCGAGTGTAATACAATATTCAATAGTTTCAAGAAATGGGATGTTAGGTTGAGAACTGGGTTAGGTGGTGCAGGATGGAAACACGTGTGGCGTCCGAATTGCACTCATCCTTTACGTACGTAAATAAATTTTTCGAGTGATTAATATAAGAGAAAAACGAAGTCTAAAGCAAATATCTTATCATAAAGATAATAAATATTTTCTTTATAAAATTGCTACATGTTTCGACACTTTTGTTATCATCACGCTTAAAAACGTATTAGACATTTAAAAATTTAATAATTTGAAACAGTTCCTTACTAATGTTTTTCCTCTATTCACTGTCGTAATAAGCCAAAGAATGTAGCCGAAACGGTTTGCCTACAACTCTTCCTCTGGTGCTGTCGGATTCGGCTTTAATCCTTCACACAAATGAAGCTCGTTCCAACTTTTTCTGATTTTCCCAGTGGTAACGCAGAATTTTCCGTTCTTCTGGCAAATGACGCTGCGTCAGTGAGTAATGCGATACAGCAGGTTCATAGGAACGTCAGTAAGGGCCGACACTTTCTGACACTTGTCAGTAAAGGCCGTACGTTGCTTCTGAAAGTCGCGATCCAAATGCCTCGTGACAGCACGTCGTATCCTAGACGAACCCAAAACTCCTCACATGTCTTGTTGTTTTCCTAAATCCCTCAGTGGGACAGCAGACTATTTCATAAACTCCTTCCTTCAAATCGTTTCTGAATCGCAGAACGTTAGCTTCTTCCCATATTATTCATTGGTGTATTACTGCTAAAGTTGATAAAGTGTCGCTAAACAATCCACGATCTCTCCATATGTCACGGAATATGATTTAAAGTGTAAGGCACTGCTGCACAAAATAATATTCACATATGCCACTTTAGCAGCAATACGGACTGCCAGACTGTGGGTTGCAGCAGTTGACTACGAAAGATGCTTCCCTGGCACGCTCTGCTCGGATCGGTTGAGCAAAGGTAAGTACATCTCCTGCAAACGTATGCAACACGCCTAACTATTAAAGTCATTAGTGCCACAATTAGAGGCCATAGCCAGTGAAAGTATGTACATACTGCGGACGCAGGGCGATTGTGTCACATGCTGAAAGTAAAAAAGCTGTCTACGACAGAGTAACACAGACACACACACGGTCAGTAAAGCATTCGTAAACCATCTAATGGACTGTTTTTGTATGTTACTATCCACTGCCGCCAGCAACTTGCATCTGGCGAACAGGCGATAGGAGCTGCCACGTGACAATCTGACTACGGTGGTTGAAAAGTGCCACAAATGTGAACGTGTCACCCTCATATCACGGTTAGGGCGTCACGAATGTGAACGTGTCACACTCGTATCACGGTTAGGGTGTCGTGATTGTGAACGTGTCACACTCATATCACTGTTAGGGTGTCACGAATGTGAACGTGTCACACACACATCGCGGTTAGGGTGTCACGAATGTGAACGTGCTACACTCATGTCACGGTTAGGGTGTGTCACGAATGTGAACGTGCCACACTCATGTCGCGGTTAGGGTGTGTCACAAATGGGAACGTGTCGCACTCGTATCACGGTTAGGGTGTCTTACGGCCAAAACACGAAATTCACGTCTACTCTGTCTGCACTATAACGTCAGTAAGTGCGATTACAGCACGCCTGTATGTCACAAACAAACAACACGAGTCCATCACACTGCTGGATCAAGTGGAACGGATTGCGCCAGAGGCACACACATTTTCCCACAAATGTAAGAACTGCATCAAAATTCTAAGCGCCAGAAGGATGATATGAAGCATGTTCCATACCGAACGCACACAAGCATTAGGCGCCGCTGTAAAAAAACTGTCTTCGCAATGGCAAGTTTCACCCGCGCTTCATCTACCCCTGAATAACGCAACATGCAAGCCAGTAAACTTCCCTGCCGAACAGTACCGGTAGACCCTCTGTGACCTATATCAACCAGTCCGCTGTGCGGCACCGTCGCCTTTGTATGAACAGAGAGGCTACACACCTGGAGGCGGAAGCCCGACAGCACTAGAGAGATGTGTGGACTGTCGATCACCGGATCTTTTATATCCTGGCATCCTATATTCAGTTATAACCTCTAGGAAGTTTACTTCTTACAGAAGTCTCTCATCTGTTTCCAGTGCTTATCTACTTCGCGTTTCGACGTAAACACCTTGACAAAGCAGCAAATAGTGACGTGACGAAGACCTTGAATGATAACGGCTTGTCTTTCGATCAGCTGAGTCTCACAGTTGCAGCAGGATATTGAGTACATGTGACGAGCATGAAGTTGGGGTATAACGCAGCGTCGAGTGGTAATCTTTTAACGACGTATCGGTACCATATTCAACGGTCAACAAGTTCAAGGAGAGTACTCTTCTTGAACTTCTTGATCCTTGAAGATGGCAGCGATACGTTGTCCCGAAACGTCGGTAAAGGATTACCACTCGACGCTGCGTAATACCCCAGAAGAGCGCAGAGCTCTTCAGCATCGCGGCGGAAGCCTGAAATCACGGATAGCACGAAGTTGGTTTGCTGGTGCAGGGAATCCAAGGCACTGTGACCTAATTCTCAGAAACACGCACTAAGAGTGTTTCTGAGAAATAGCTCATTGTGTTCATACATAAAAGAAACTGGGACAAAATTAGTGTGACAAATAAATGTGTGTAACCCTTGGACACATCGCCTTTCTCTTACCTTATGCACTCCTAAGAATCCTGCATTATATTAGCTACTAAAATGGCTTCATTACGCACGGATATCTCAGAAAACAAGTGTCTTGAATACAGAAGCCATACCACGTCATATTATCCACAGCGCCGTGGCATCTGTATCGTGCTGTCAGTGGACACTGAAGGCAGTCCACGGTTGAACAGCCAGCCTTAATTACCATCAAGTTAAGGCTCCAATGAAGCAAACGGTAACTTTGTTTCCAGGGGTGGGAAATGGCTTTTGACAACCGAGCAGACTACCAGTGTCACTGGGAACCCCTGCACTAATGTCCAACAAGGACTGTGAAACAAATTATGACAAAACATTTTAACAAAATTCGTTGAATCTTTCTTTTAATGACATGATGGCGTAAAGTGCTGAGTACAGCAGCTTCCAGACGGCACCTTGGAACTGCATACGGGGTGTAACTCAACAATACTTAACCTTTTAAAGCCTAGCGGTAACTTTACATACCACCAGGTTTAACATTAAAAAATTCTACGTGGTGCCCACATTGCGTTTATGTGTTTTGTACGGATCTCAGAACAAACAGCAACTTTTGCCTTATAACACATTAAGAGACTGGTTTTTATAACAGAAGTGGAGAGTGTTTACAGCGCGGTGCGCACTGAGTCCTTACATAAAACAGATACGCTTCGCCTTTAAAGGGTTAATACCTTTGAAAGACTCATATTGGGTAAATGGTGGAATTTGAGACCGGAAACTCGTGGTCGGAAACGTCTGCTTCACATCGATATCGCGGTCAATACTGCGGTTGGGGAAGAAGGCAACCCGCGAGTAACAGTTCGTTGATTCTGCTTTGTGTAGGGCAGAGCCGACAACCCGTAGTTGGCGAGCAACATGTTGCCTGCAGCACCGTGTCATGTTATCCGTGAATATGTTGTAAATAAGGAAAATCTACCCCTTTCCTTGCAAAGCCGAGATAGAACGCGGAAGCAACTGTGGAAACTAATAAGTTGTTTGTTTATGCAGACACACCTTACGTTACAATTCGTTTTGTAACAAGAAAGAGAAGGTACGTATGACGTTATATTGTGGTGCGTTCGCGTAACCAGATTTGCCATCGAAACGAAACAGTACTTTACTTTTATATTGTTGTTGGCGTAATTGTTGCTGTAATGCTATGCAGTGTTCAGTGTTGCCATACAAATACAACAATGAGTGCCGCTTGCACTTTTGGCGAACTACAAATCATTTTGTGCTGCTGTAAACAAAATTAAGCACTAAATATTAGGAGTGTCGGTCTGATATCCTTACCCAGTTACCCAGCATGCAAATCGCATTTGTATTCGTCGTATTTTATATTGTCATCTGTGGCCTGTCTCGCTCTACCGTATTTTTCCACATTATCTCATAAACGGCACGATTTTGGAAAAACAATTACTGAACATAAAATGTGTTTTGATTTTCTCCACAACTTTTGTGTGAAACATTTCTCATTATAAGAAGAATTCAGCGAGATATTATCTTAAATGTACACAGGTCTTCATGTAAAGTACCCGTTATTCTTGTCACATTTTAATGAAACTTGAATTTTCTAGATAGACTTTCGAAAAATCCTCAAATATGAAATTTCATGTAAATCATCCACTGGGCGCCGAGTTGTTCATGCGGACGGACGGACAGACAGACATGAAGCTTGTAGTCCCTATTCGCAACTTTACGAAAGTGCCTGAAATTATGCTAAAACAGACACATTAGCCTACGCAGTGAATTGCATATTTTGTAATTTTTACCCATCTTTATCAACATTTTCTTACTGCATCGATATATGGACAAACACACAGGTAACACTGTACATACGACAAGTGTGTTAATTCATTCTTCGTTCAGTGTACTGAATTTCACGTTGCCCGCATGCAGACCAAATTTTGCCGAAGTTGCCGGCACCACATAAAGGGTTCAGCGGGCCTGTTGTACAGATATTTTAATGACACTAATTTCTGTTCATTCACCAGAGTTATTCTGGGCCCATGTTCCAAATGTCGTAGGTTGCCAACTTTTCCGACCACAAATTCCCTTTCTCACACCGCCCCTTCGAACCCTCCACTCGTAACTGCTGAAAATTTGTAAAATCCATTCCGTTTCGTTCCATATATGGCGCCTGCCCTCTGCGCTTCCCACTGTTAAACTAACATGTCGTCTGTGAGAGTGGAATAAATAAGGATGGAGGAAAGCTGGAGTGACACTGACACAGGAAAACGAAGTACTGTGGGGAAGAACATGTCCCATTGTCACTTTACCTATCACATATCCCAGTGGAATAGCCAGGCATCGAGCTCGGTTCCAAGAGGTGAGAGACTGGCGACTGACGGCTTGAGTTATTTCAAGGCCATTAACCCTTTAAAGACGAAGCGTATCTGTTTTATATAAGGACTCGTTGCGTACCGCGCTGTAAACACTCTCCACTTCGGTTATAAAAACCTGCCATTTAATTAACCCTTTAAAGACGAAGCGTATCTGTTTTATATAAGGACTCGGTGCGTACCGCGCTGTAAACACTCTCCACTTCGGTTATAAAAACCTGCCATTTAATTAACCCTTTAAAGACGAAGCGTATCTGTTTTATATAAGGACTCGGTGCGTACCGCGCTGTAAACACTCTCCACTTCGGTTATAAAAACCAGTCTCTTAATGTTTTATAAGGCAAAAGTTGCTGTTTGTTCTGAGATCCGTACAAAACACATAAACGCAATGTGGGCACCACGTAGAATTTTTTAATGTTAAACAAGGTGCTACGTAAAGTACCCGCTAGGCTTTAAAAGGTTAAGTACATAACTGTACAGAACGTAGCTCACAACTGACCCCACACGTGCTCTAAACACCCCCACACACAACCTACGTTTCCACAATGTATCATACACCCCTCAGTTGTTCTACCAAGGCCAGCCTGACAGGTACTGTATACCTCTTTGTGCTCTTACGTCCCTGTAAGTACATTTCAGATCCCAACAAACAACCAACATTTGCTGCAGTATTACTAAGTTTTAATGGAATATCAACTGACATATTTTAAAATGTGTTGCTATTTCCATACGTCTCAACAATTATGGTGACTGAGTTATAGTTAGTTACGTTAGTCAGTCAGTCAGTCAGTCAGTCAGTCAGTCAGCCAGCCAGCCAGTATGTTAACCAGTCAGTGCATAGCTCTAGCTGTTTGCATGTACTGAAGTACAATGTAAACATTCTGATATTACTAAACAGTTTTCTGTTACAACATAATGCCAGAAATCAAAAGGCACACACAACATATGCTGATGAAATGTTACATTAAATATGTACAATTTAATAATGCATCTGGTGTACAAATATACAAAACTCAGTAGTTTCTTATTCTGGCTTTCTACACCTGCACTATGTATTCAAACAGCTTTCTGCAGATCCTTTAATATTCATCTTGTTACTAATCTTCTTGTTTCTTCTCCACATAAAACAATTTTGTGCCTAAGAACATACGGTGCAGACCACATGAGACAAACCTGGTTAATCATTTGACACATAACTTGGAACATATTTAATCCTACGTTCTCTATGTCACCAAGAGGAAGAAAATTATTTCTCACATAACTGTATTTGTCAAGGTTATCACATTCATCGCACATTAATATTACTTAGTTCTACCGGCACGAACAGTGCAACTATACACAGTGGATATAAAAATCAATTGATAGCAGTACTTTCACTCCGAGTATTCTTCAAACAAAACCTCACACACACACACACGGACAGAACTGCCTCAAAAATATCTCAAGCTCAAAATGGAGACGTGAAGATTATAGGACACACAAACCTGCAATGTTACAGCCATATGTAAGGCTACAGGACAAGCGTTCATTGACTGGTTTCTGTGTACAGCAGGGGTTCCCAGACATTGGTGCTGGCATAACACTAAATAAAATCTAAATATTTCAATACATGACTTTTATATCAATAAGCAAGCTGAAATCAGAAACACTGGCCAAGAGCACAGATTAATTACGTAATGTTGTCAGCAGTGCTGCGCATTAGTAAATATATGTGGCATATGTTTTACTCATTTTTAAAACGTTTATCATTTTTTACGTTTCGATTTTTTATTAAGGCCACGCAGCAATAAACAATGGCTGGTGTACCGGCATTGGTGCATCAAATGATCTTCCATCACAACAAATGTTCATAACATGAAAGAAAATCCTTCACACGAAACTTAAGAAACCTATAAGAGTTAATTTAAGAGCCTTGAGGCTTCGACGAGTTGTGCAAGTCCATCTTTGTTACATATCACTCTGCAGTCTGGAGACTTCTACCAACATTTGGGAGGAAAATGCTGCATCTCACAATACCATAACCTGTGAGACCACTGCAAGAATATCATGCTATCCACAAAAGACACTGCAGTGTCTTGATTTTAAAATTTCCTGTACACACACTTGACAAATATAACAGTATTTTAAGAGGCCCTGTTCTTTATCTAATGTTCTTATGTGAAAAGACCACCATGCATTTGGCTACGATATTTCCAATAATGCACAAGGTGAAAATTTTTCCACTTCATATTACTAATACTGTACTTGATAAGGACAGGTCCACACACCTTGCCCTCATGTCCTTGCTCAATAACTGTTCACAGGGTTCACCATGGCTATTCATGCATTTACTGCTGAGCATGTAAACTCTAAGTTAAACTTCTGTGCCAACTGGTCTCAGCTAAACACACAACTATGCGTGTTTTCAATTGGAAACAACAAATGTACAAATGATGCTCAATAAGAAAGGTTCAGTAGGTCACAAAAACTGAATGAGTAGCCATTCCAACATTAAATGCAGTTCACTTATTCCACTGACGCATCATCATTTTTCACCATATTCCCTGGGCACATTCACACACGTTCCAGCTTGGCACAGTTTAAAAATTCTATCATGAGAGGGCCCAGACTTATGCAATTTCAGCCATTCACAAACAGCTGTTTCCACTGCCTCATTATTGTGGAATTGGCCACATCCCAAGAGTTAACTTCTGCACCCCAAACTGCATTCCATCTTGTTTTGTTTGAGGTGTGAAATGATGCCACCATGTCTCATTCCCTGTCAAGGACCTGATGTTTATCATGATATGATTTTTCAACCTGTGTCAAGATGTTACAAACAGAGTGCACTCATGCATTTTGTTGCAAAATGAAACGTCAGTAGAATGAATGAGCGTGATTTAATATGTTAATGGTAAAGGTAATGGTGACATCCCCAACCACACCATGAAAGCATACAAGGGGGAGTGGAGTACAGCTCCACTTATTCTTAAATCTCAGCACCAGGTGGATGTGAATGGTAAACTTCATGCCCCAGCCACTTTACTTCCAGTTCCCACTGATGAAAGGGCTGGGTGGGCCCCAGGGCCAGTCTGACTGTTGAGGAAAAGACAAAAATCTCTTGTCCCTGCCAGGGATCAAACCCTGGGCCATCCGACCTGTAGCCTAGTCACTACAACTACTGTGCTATCACGGCTCATTTCATTTTTGTGGCCTACTGAACCTCAGTTTTTGAATATTCTTCGTATGTTGCAAATTGATTCATATTTGAATTCCATGAAAATAGCATTATATATGACGTGTAACATTTCCATGGTGAATGGACAATATTTGTTGCAGGAGACAGAACAGCATTATTCTGCACTTTGCTAGGTACTGAATGCAATGATACGAAGCTGTGTTTGTTACATGACCTCCATGAAAGGTGATGTTGTTCATGTGGTCTTAAAGCAACAAATATGAAAATGAATACACCTGCTTATCAATTGACTGTTGGATTAAATTATTTGGTTCCCTTCATTCTAGGATCCTCATTATACATGTAACAACAGCTCCTGGAAAAACACTAAATCACGCAGTATAGTTACTTAGTGTTTTATGGAATTCTACTGCAGTTGGTGAACACTTGCGAGAAGAACCACTTTAAAAAGTGACATTTGGGTACAGTAATCCCTCAGTTCACCAGCTTCATTTCTAAAAAATTCCTCAAAGGGTAGCGCTCCCGCCCGCGATAAAAAAAGGAGCACTTACTTTTCATTAATCCCACATTACAAATTTTAATTTGTTCCAGATATCAAAAATTTCTCCCCAAAACAAATAAACAAACATCACATTCATACAACACAGTAGACTACTAAGTATGAAGAAAACAACAATAATGGTATTTAAAGAATATTTTTAGCTATTAACCTATGCACAAACAATAACACTTAAGTTGCATAGAAAATGTAGAAGCATCAGGTACTAACCTAACTTTAAATACGAAACAAGAATTCCTTAGGATTCAGTAAAAGCAAATTGATTAACACCAACAACAGTTCACTTCCCAGTAAAACTACATCTACAGTGAGGCACGCTGCGATACAGCTGCTTCTGTGCAGACTGCACACAGGTGTGGTGATATTCTGTGCACTTGAGAAGCTTCAGGAGCCAATGACAGTCAAGATGAGGTAGTGGAGACAACAAACAGTTTGCAAGAGGAAGCTAATTTCAACAAGAATTATCTCCCAAATTAAAGAAAAAGTTGTTTCTTTGTGCACATCATGTAAACAAAAACTTGTACCCAAATGCCAATACACAGAGTGATCAGTATACAGACCGACACCAACAATGATCAGAAAATATTTGGATAAAATTCTTTTGAGATATGATGCACGCATGCCTGTAAGTGCATTCTATGGAGAAAATTACCTCAAAGCAACACACATAAACAGGAACATATTTTACTACCAGGTAACCATTCAATATTTTACATTCAATATTTATTTCCAGACAATAAGTGTGCCCTGTGTAACCTACTAATAATTTTTCCTTTTAAAACTTCAAGGGGGGAAAATCATGCAATAAATGAGTGCAGTAAGAAAGAACTAAAGTGTTTTATATTCATTAAAATATACACCTCCTTTGTATTTACAATAACATATTACGTACAACCACGTGTGTTCTGAACAAATGCAACATATACTTACGTGGCATTTTAAGAACGACATTAACAAGTAAGAAAGCACCACAAATTGACACTGGAATGTCACTTGGCTGGCGGCACTGTTCCCTTTATGGTAGTGCGATGCAAGACACGTAAACCAACAACAGCTCTGGGGAGCTGAGTATCAGGTGTGGCTTCATGACCAACAGCCAGGTTGTCAGAGATGATAAAGTCTCCCTCTTCCCACTGCAACACATTCTCATATTCAAACAAGACTTCTCAATTTGGAGCATGCATTTTTACAGATGTGTTCCCATTGATGTGAGTCTCCACTTTTTAACGAACACAACACTCCCCACTCTCAGTTATTTATACTGTATGGGGCATAATTTCATACAGTGACAATGGATGTATGTGTAAGCCTGTAATGGCACCTAGTACGTCAACGGACATATATATGTATACCGGAGATACCCACTTACCAAGTCACTGATGTCAGTTCTCTCTCTCTCTCACACATGTGCGTGCGTATGGGACCACATTTCAAACCAAAATATATGTAACAAATTCCCCACACCTCAGAGCTATCACATCCACGGACCATGAAGTTGTTTGCGATAGGAAAGGTTCCAATCAATACCGTCTCCCCCCCATATTACAGGGCCCAACATTGAGAACTATGTATATACATAAATTCCTTGCACTCCCAGGGATAGTATCTCTGTGGAGAGCAAATTTTCCAACAGAAAATGGTTCCAATCCTGTGCACATCTGACATTTTCTCCTACTCTCCTGCTTATAATCTAAGCTCCTGCACATGATTTCTGAACAACCAGTAAGACATTTCTTGAGGTAAATAACCATTATAACATACATTATTTATGATGACAACAATGACAATGAAGACAAAAACGAGGAAGATAACAACAGAATTTTACACATGTGCATAAAATAAACAAACTGTGCTCTAGGTGTAAAGACAGTCATGTTCTATGCCATGGTCTGTGACATCATTACTTGAATTGCTGCTGGCATGTCTGTGTTCACCAGCAAGTTCATGGTAACTGTTAGAACACCACCCATACAAGGTTCATGATATCTGTTTGAAAATCACCCATAATCAGTTCATAACTGTTAGAACATCACCTGTAAGGAGTTAACGATAACTGTTAGATCATCACCCATAAACAGTTCTTGATAACTGTCAGAACATTACCCGTAAAGAGTTCTTGATACAAGAACATCACCCGTAAATAGTTCACGATAACTGTTATAAGATCACCTTTAAACAGTTCATGAACTGTTAGACCATCACCCATACACAATTCATGATAACAGTTACAATGTCACCCATAAACAGGTCATGATAACTGTTAAGAGCATCACCCATAAACTGTACATGCTGACTGTTAGAAAATCACATATAAACAGTTCATGATAACTGTTAGACCACCACCCACAAACAGTTCATAACTGTTAGAACATCACCCATAAAGAGTTAATAACTGTTAGAACATCACCCATAAACAGTTAATAACTGTTAGAACATCACCCATAAACAGTTAATGATTACTGTTAGAATATCACCCATACACAGTTCTTGATAACTGTTAGAACAACACCTGTAAACAGTTCTTGATAACTATTAGAACACCATCCGTATACAGTTCACAGTAACTGTTAGAACATCACCCCTAAACAGTTCATGATAACTATTAGACCATCCCCCTTAACACTTCCTGATAACTGTTAGAACATCACCTGTAAAGAGTTCTTGATACCAGAACATCACCCGTAAATAGTTCACAATAACTGTTAGAACATCACCCGCAAACAGTTCATGAACTGTTATACCATCACCCATAAACAGTTCATGATAACAGAATGTCACCCATAAACAGGTCACAATAACTGTTAGAGCATCACCCGTAAATAATTCACGATAACTGTTAGCACACCACCCGTAAACTGTACATGATGACTGTTAGAAAATCACCCATAGACAGTTCATGATAACTGTTAGACCACCAACCATAAACAGTTCATAACTGTTAAAACATCACCCATACAGAGTAAATGTTTAATGAATAATTCATTAATTTTAATTTTTAAATTTGTGTATTCAGAATCCATGTTGCAATCACACGTTGTTGTCTGACATACTGTTCGTTAGGAAGAACAGTGGTGTGATTTGTCCACTCATGGCTCGAATTCAGAGCAAGGAATGCAAAGAAAAATGTTTTCAGTCCCTTCAAAACACTGAGCTCTACAGTGCAATAAAACTGGTTTTTAATAAAATGAGCTAGCAGATTTGAGCAATGACACATTTTCTGCACACACAGTTAATGTTTATTCCTACCACACACCACCCTGCTCCTCACTAACCCATATAGCTTATGACAGGAAATCACTTGCTTAAAGCAGAATTGCTTTAAGTGGTGTTTTCCTGAGCCCAATTGACTAGGGATAACATGGACCTCTTGTGTGTGTGTGTGTGTGTGTGTGTGTGTGTGTGTGTGTGTGTGTGTGTGTGTGCACGCGTGCATGCATGTGCACACATTGCGATTGCCTGTGTACGTCTACAGAATGAAAGGATCACCAGCACTACCTCAGCTGCCCAGGTTATATAGCAGTGAATACAGGGACGATAATAAATAACAAACTACAATGAATGTGAAATTGGGATTGATTGAATAAAATCATGAACATACCAGTCATGATAAGTAACCTCCATACCAGATGATTTCTCAGTGCATTGTTTGTATAGCACTGACAGTGACATGGCACAAAGTGATCATGCAAATTATGAAGGTACTGTGCAAACTTTCACCCACACAGACTAAGTACAACAACAGAACTTTGGCCAGAAGGCGGAGCTGCAAGTGCTGTGGTTGCAGACAGGTTGTGCTTTGATCCTTGCAGCCCCCAGTACTCAGGACTGCCAATCAACAAATTTTTTTTTCAACCACTCTCAATGCTTCATCAACCAGCTTGAACCTGAGCAACTGTTTTTTGATTCATGGAAGGTAGATGCAATTGTGCAAGTCCTTCATTTGGACAGGTTCACGCAGTCACTTTGCCCATTTCGTTTATAAATGCCAAGCAAAACACAAACCTGCACAGGTTGAGGGCACTATCAAAACTAATTAGGCTTACCAGACAATTAAAAAAAACAAAATACAGGCCAATCACAATCTGATGACATGAAGTATCATGCACAGATGCAACCTGATGGTACAATGTAAGAGCTGTAGTAATCAGATGGCAGTAACACATGCACAGTAAAGGCACTGAGTAGGTTAGGTTGGCTGCATTTAGTACAGGAAACAATATTAGTCAACAGGCCTAAAAAATTTGAATCCTGATAGGTCACATGGGACAACATGCCTTACAGGTATTTTGAGTCTGCATTTTGTACGTCCACTGCTAAATGTCAAAACTGATACACCCCAACAAGACAAATTTCAGTTCAAATCAAAGAAGAATAAATTCCATCAACACATTTCACAGAGTGAGATTAATCTTTTGTTTTTTCTTTCCCCTCAGTTTCTGCCAATTTTTTTTTTTTTACTTGTATCAGGTGTGCACAAATTTTCCAAAAATCTAGGACACATCTCAAAATTAAAGGTGACAGAAGGGTCACAGAAAGCTAATTCCATACTGAGGACCCACAAATATTCTCTGCCACCCTAAAAAATTTAGTTTGCTGGGATTTGTGCGTAACTGACATCATAATCAAATTTTAAAAAATATAACATGCAAAATGAAAGCAACAATAAACACGCATTTCAAAGAAACCAGAAGAAGCTGTCAATATGGTCCTCTATACACTACGGTTCTAAAGCCTTCTTGATGAAGCATGTAAAACCTCATTCAAGACACGTTTCTCAGGCCTCCTAAAACCACATTACAAATGGGGGCCTACTCAAGTTTCCTTACAATATGTGTGTGTGTGTCTGTGTGTATGTGTGTGTGTGTGTGTGTGTGTTTCTCTTTTGGTGAAGGGCCCCACAACATATTTTATGGCCGCACTGTACCCTTTAAGGCTTGCTGTGCAACCCTGTGGCAAAGACGATGATTAGTTCTTTTCCATTTCCGTGTAATGTGGCACAGGTGGAATGAAACTGACAGGGGAAAACCAAAGTACTCAAAGAAAAACCCGTCCCACTGCCACTTTGTCCACCACATATCCCACATGAACAGACCCACAATCCAACCCATGCCTCTGCGGTGAGAGCCTGGGAACTAACTGCCTGAGCCATGGCATAGCCTACAATGTGCTAATATATTAGATGTACAAGAACTATGCAAATAACAACAAATAAACATTGATAAATTAATTATTAAAACAGAGAATTTTAAGTTACAATAGGGAGACTTAATAATATTTTTCCAAAAAATAAAACTTTAAAGTAATCATATTCTTCTAGAAATAACCTCCACCAAACCTATGGTCATTCCAATGTCCAAGTCATTTTGTGAGTGTTCTCATTATGTAACACGGTCAGTTACTAAAGTTGTACAAATTGGTGATGAATGAATGAGTACGGAGCATTCACGGAATGACAGTGACATGGCAAACTGAAGTATTCAGAGAAGAACCTGTCCCATGTCACTATGTCCACCACAAATCCCACGCGGACTGGCCTAAGATTGAAATTGGGCCTCCATGGTGAGAATGTAGTATGCTACTTCATACCTTGTGTGAATATTGAATTTTTCCTCCATCCTTTACAAATTCATAATGGATATCCTTTGTTATCCTATCAAATTCCTCCTCGGTCGCAACACGCTCATGGGGTGTGCCATAGTCCCAGATGTAGTTACTTGTCATTCCCAGATGGAAGCACATTGTCTTTAACAGACAGACAAATTTATAAATCATTATTGTGTACCATAAGGGGTCACTCCCATAGTGTCAACTTATGCACATCATGGACACCAATACTGCAGAGAAACATGCTGCCTCCAACTTGGTCACTTCTAGCACTGAAAATGGAGGCACTGAGTTCCTTCGGAATATTCATATGTAATAACAATAATATAAGGCGTCACAATCCACAACACTGCCCCTGTGAAAAACTCAAACCTAGTTTTGATTACACACACAGATTCAAGACACTGTACCAATGAAAGCTGTCTTACAACAGTTACGTATAAGGGATGTTCAACAACCAATATTCCCTACAACATAATAGTTAAACTGACATGTTATTACAACATTAAATGCAGCTCATTTATTCAATTCAAGTGTTATTATTTTTTAGCATAATCTCCAAGCACACTGATGAATCTCTCCCATCTTAGCACCAGTTTAAAAATTCCATCATGACAGAAATCACGCCCTTGAATTCACAACCATTCATGACGAGCCATTTTCACTTCCCCATTATCCTGGAATCAGTGACTTATCAAGTGTTACTTCAGTGGGCCAAACTGCATTACAGCTTCCTTTGTTTGAACAGTGAAATGGTGCACATGCCTCATTACCTGTCAAGAGTCTACTTCCATCATAACAGAATTTTTAAACTTGTGCCACGATGGGACAAATGCGTTAATGTGCTTGGGCACTACACTGAAAAATGATGATACTTTGGTGGAATAAGTGAACTACATTTGAAGTTGTAATGTTTTCTCATTGGTTTTCAGGACCTATGAAATCTTCTTTGTCACGCATTTCTTGTAAGTTCCAAAAACCATTTAACTGCAAAGGTTCAATAACTGTGAACACACAAGAAACAATACAATGCTACAAAAAAAATTTACAATTAGAAGTTCACCTTCTTTTGTGTAACAGGATGTGGATATATCAAAGGATGAATTGGTCCAGTTCGTCGATCACTCATCATCCACAGTCTTTCCCATTCGTTTCTCTTTGCAGATGGGAGATTCTCAATAACTTCATTAAGAGGTGCAAACACTGTGTCACCTTTCAGAGGTATAGAGACCATGTGATAAAGGGAGTAAGCAAAAGGCGCTGGCTGGAATGAACCATCAATATGCCAACCTGTGCGACCCACTCCTGTAACAACATATTCTCTCATTTACAAGATTAACATGACAACTGATATTCTTACAAAAGTATATATACTCTTATCAATCACACAATCTTAACCAACACTTCGCCTTTATTGCATGTTTATGATACAGCTTTCAGCTCAAAGAGACATCATCTGGCAATAACGGAATCTAAAAATTAAATAAAAAGCCAGACGTTGGGTAAGTGCAAGATCTCCCCCTTTTACAACATTACATACATAAAAATGCACATCAATGTATATATCTAATGCCTAAGAAAAGTAAATACACACTACATGTGAAGTGTTGGTTAAGACTGTATGATTGATAAAGAGTAAATATACTTTCATATCTGCATACCAATGGGGATGTCTAGTATTAAAATGATAACCTTACTTCTGACTTCATGTAACTCAAAGTACACACTTGGTTACTAAGTGTTCCTGTTTCAACTCCGACATGTTTTGTTCATCAAATGACCATCGTCCATAAATTACTAGCAAGTTTACATACAAAACAACTGAGGTTTTATGTTGATCAGTATCATGCATTACACACTGTGCAACCTTGTATCAAAACATGTACTGACTTTGTCATTTATCTCATATGCCACTTCACAGTACACGTAGGTCTATACACAGGCACTTGGTTATTATCAGCTGTACTGAGTGTAAATGTTACAACTTGAAAATTCTTTAAATTATTGAATTAAAACATGTTAAACATACAAAAACTTACCAGCCAATATCCCATATGTGTTGTGTGTGAAGCTGTGTAACTAGAGTTAACTGTCACACTATTCACAAACGTAAGTCACTAATCAGTGCTTGGCTAGATGTGACTTGTTGCAGTTCACTGTACTTTACCTTCTGCACTTTTCAATAAGCACTAGATTCACTTACGGCAGTTTTGTCTAGTTCAGACATTTTCACATTATTTGCAAAGTGCAGGCACCGAGCATCAATAAGATCAGCAAATTTTTCTAAAATGCTAACACTGTGGGAATTCCCAAATGCCTACACAAAAGCCGTAACATTACATCTAATATTTTGTGTTACAAAATTTATGCTTAGCATGCCAAAAATTTTGTTCTCTGCATACCTTGTGGCATTGAATAATATAGGTACTGTCAAAGTTCAAAGTCCAAACCCTGATTACTTACACACACATTTCAATGCCTATATCTGTGTCTTCACCAGTGCCCTGTGCCATCACTGGTCACTTTCAGACATGTCTGACAACGTCACATTCTACTCCATTCAGTACATTATGGTTTTGTACTGACCCATTTCACACTGTTTAATTACATCACATACACTCTTATTTTGCTTAGTCTACACCATTACCACTATTAACAGCACTTGTGCATTGAGTTTTTGCTACAAGTCTGTCTGTGGTGGCACCTTCGTGTTTTCTTCCTCTTTGTTATGTTCATTCTTCTTCTTGATCTATCCATAACACTTCCTTTGTTATGACAGATACAGCAACAATTAATTAACCTCTTCACTTCCACTGGTCTGCGGGCTGTTGCTTCTCAGTGTGCTTTCCCCATCCATTCTTTTTTTAAGCTGCTGCGATGGCATAACTTCTGATTGCCTACGTACCCAAATACACAGTTCCTGTCATATGGCCTGCTGTCTAAATGTAGTCTTTATTGCAGTCAATCACTTACATACTTTGTGCCTGCTCTGTGCTTAGCACACAATATGATCTCTCAATTATGCTAAGGTTAGAATTTCCAGCAACAGCGTTCCCACTAAGAAAACATATGGGCAGACAGAGCATACCCCGAGTAAAAACTGTAACATACTGAACTGCGAGAATGATTCATTGCTGTGCAGAATGCACTCAGAAAACAGGACCCTGTAACATGAACTGCGTGACTGTAATACCGGAAGGCAAACATTACAACACAATCAGCAGCTTCAACAAGGAGCAAACATGGGACAGCATAATGAGGAGCAACAGACTGTTGAAGCGTACAGCGAACAAAAACAGTATGATGATGACTGAGGAAATGCAGGATTTAGGAGTGGGTGGGCAACTTCAGGGGTATTTATTGCACAAGTAAAGAAGGCACGCACTGTGCTCATTTATTGTAAGCAATCCATAAATGCCAACAAAAAGCACAATATAGCCTATGCAACCTGTTTTGGAAAGTCTTAATGCGTGTTGCTGAACTAAAAAATAACAGCATTAATCACAAACACACAGCCAATTGTAACATAACAGAATATTTCAGTTACAGTTCCTGTAATGATAAAAAACAACAACAGTTTATGCAGACAGACAGACAGACAGTTATAATATTTTGCCCACCACATGTAAGCTAGACTAGCATGCACACTCACTATGGATGACACAAATTTCAATGTCGAAACATGTATGTCTGCTAGTTGGTAACATTCAGTTAATAAAGGGTGTTTGTGATGTCAATAAAGCTGTTTGATCAAAGCCACACATTGCACAAAACATGACAGTATCACGAGCATGGCAATAAATCATCAGGGTACACAAATGGAGGGGCTACTCTGCCTGAACATGTATTACCTTCTCAACAGGCATGCTGTCCCATCATGTTAGCTCATAATTTACTGCTCTCCTTTATCGGTGACAGTGTCTCTTTACTGCCTACTGTCTCCAAGGTTCACAAAACACTGTACACAATGTGAAGGAACTTTTTGCTTTCTATCAGTTACAGGATGGGCAATACATCACTGTTCCCCCACATACTTACCGTGTGGATCTATACGCACATGCAGTGTGATGCGGTACAATGAACACGGCACACAGCATACAAACACAGATTCACACAGTCTGACGGCGGAGGTACAGTGCATTCTTGTCCGTCACGTACTGCGTTCCTGTCATTAATTTGCCATACCAGGAACATGGCCACTGAAAGACATCCCTGACGCAAATATATTAATTAATGTCTAGAATGAAGGAAGGTGGTACGAGTAATAACAGGCACTCCATAATGGCACAAAACAGTATTATTGTGCCACTTCGCATCTACCTTGCAAGCACACAATTTAACAAACATTTAACAATTATCTGTATGCAGAATGATTCATTTTTGGATAATCTGTGTTTCTCACAGCAGTGTTAATGAACATTCAAGTCTTCCAGTATATCACACCGGGTTAATGGGGAAAAAGTTACTGAAGTTTCAGAGCACCATGCAGCCCCCACCTAAAGGTAAAGGCATCACTATGCGTGTCATGAGGGCATATGGAGAACTTGAGGTATTGCTCCACTCATTCAGAACTTCAATACTTGAGGGACTTGAGTGGTCAGTGTTATGTCCTGACATCTCTAACCCTGGGAAAGACCCCCCCAGCACCTACTGAAGATGGAGTTTGGTGTGTCCCACATTGGAAAGCATGTCCAACTGAACTATGACCCCTCAGTCATCCAGCCCATGGTCTCATCACAGTAGACTATGCCTACATCATCAGGGTCAAGAAAACAATTACTTATATCATGAACATGGAAGCAGCAAACTTTTTCAAAGCACTGGCAACTATTTACCAATTGGCCCCCTTAAAACTTTGAATCTTTTCGATTTTTTCATTTTGTTCCTGATTACATAAGCATAGCTCATAACCATACCAGTACAGCCTTCATTAGGGTCATTTGACACCCTGAATACATCCGGATGGGGTGACTTCGGGTGTTTGTAAAACGTTGATTCCAATTCCCCAAACCAACTGCTTATTTCAACATGTCTCGGCCCACCGATTATTCCTTGATCTTTGAACACCAACAACCGGTGAAGAGCGACATCTTTCTTGATTTGCTCTATGACTGTAAAACAGAATAATCATGTATACACAATTATAATTAGAAATCGGTATAAAATCAGAAAATTAAGAACAGAAACTGTTTGAGTAGAAACCGAAGAATTGTTGGTGTACGTGCGCGTTGGTACGTGGCTGATTACCGTCATATACATTCCTACTGACAGTTTCTGTATGATGAATATAACATTACAGTTTATTTACCCTCCGGCCTAGCTTCTGTTTTCAGATCCACGCCTCGCACTTCACACCCCAACTTAATTGGTGCAAGGGAGTAATATTCTGACATTCTTCTAGTGAGAAATGACAAAACCTTCATCTATACATATTGCCACAAGTTACCGCATCTTATCAAGCAATTACTGTGCAAAGCTGACGCAGTTACAACCACAGGTAAAAGAAAATAAAACTACATTTCAACCACATAACCTCTACGCATACATACAGCACAGACGGCAAAAGCACAGCAACGTTGTTCCACTGCCAACCTTGCGTGCTGCTCTAACACGTGTACCAACATTCACTGGAAAATTTCTCCATAACCAAACAGCGACTGGCAGGTCGCTGCGGTAGTTATCGGCTGTTGTTAGTTTTCCCGCAAAAATAAATAGGTGTTACGCGCAGGTCATACATACGCTATCAGCGCTGTAATGTCAGACGTGTTTCCATGGCCGGGGAGGGTGAAAAGATTTTTGTGGCCCCCCCAGCAAGGGCGGACCGGCAAAAAATCTTTACACTGAGACGGAAAGATTGACTCTCAGTTGCAAGGTGACATGGGCTTGCTCTGAAATGGTTAATTTGTACAGTCGACAAATAACGGTACTACCGAGAAAAAAAACATATGCAACATAGTCTGGCCCACGGGCCCCGGTAATTTGTACCGGTGCCCCACCCCCTTCCGACAGCGTAACTCAGCGTGTTACTCCGCGCTCTGTGACCTTACAACAGTGGTGTGTATTCTCGCGATGTTGGTACAGCGCCGGTTGTCACTAGCCACCCACACAGCTGATGTCGTGATGTCACCGACTCGGATGCCATAATAAAGTCAACGCTGACAGTAAATCTGTCCCGGTTCACGCCATGAAGGCAACTGTTGAAGATAAGTCATACCCCCGGTCATTTATAAACTCCACACTGGCTGATCAGTGGTCACTTTCGCGTCCCTGTCAGAAAATCCACTTCGTTATTGACGCAGCCCGCTTGCCTTATTGGCCACTGCTACACGTATACCACACACATGTATGATGTAATATTCTACTGGAAAACTCAGTGATATCATTCTTTGTAATCCTACGAACATGGATTTGTATGTGTGTAAATTCTGTTCATGCTTCTTGATACGCACTGCCTGAATATGTCCATATGTAACGGCCGAAACATGTCGCAGGCAACTGTAGTGACAGAAAAAAAGGAGAAATATTGTGCAGACTGTGTCCAAATTCACTTCAACGCACTTGCACTGTGTGTTGTATTATGAAGACCAGCGTGCTGCACAGGAAACCAATCAGAAGGATGTAGAAAGCCGTCTGCAAATGAATCAGACTAAGGGGTGCAGGTTCAGCTGCGTGGGGGTGAGACACAGGGCTAATTTCGTCGTCCAGAGCTGCCCGGTGCACAGCGTCACCAATCCATTTCTGCTGCAAGCCGGCTTCTAAAACGCGGCCGATGATAACATCAAACCTGGGCAAGAAAGGTGAATGTCGTGGTACGGCGTATACACTGTAAACGGACAGGATGTTTTGCCGGACACTGTGGAGCATGGGTTGTCCATCTTTCATGTACCGTTTATTTCTGAGATAAAAACTTGCTGTTGAGTCTTTGAACATGCCAGCCACATCTTGTTTCCTGGCTATCCGGTCGGCAACGACACTGAAATTTCTGTCATGCTTAATAAATTTTCTCCATAAATTAGCTATAATTTTATCATCTTCGTCCAAAGTCAGGTAAGATTCGACCCCGGGCGATACAAGGATTCCAAGCCCAGATTTGTCAAGACTTTCAAGAGTGTTGATTTCCGGCAGATACTTGGGTACCGCCAGGTAACTCGTAAGGGAACCTTGAAAAGCGTTAGTTATAATAACTGCTAACAGCAGCCACGTTACGATGAATAGCCGACCGAGCACCGAAGTCGGAAATCCATTTACAGTTCCTGTTATGAAAGAGCGAAATATGTCAAAAAATGCTTCGTTGATTGCAAATTTCCTGGTCTGTTTCTTGACAGAGATTTCGCCGTATTTCGGAACACAGTGCCAGCACAGTGATGTTACAAACAGCGAACAGGTAGAACTAGACAGACATGGTGAGGGAAAGGCAGGAACAGGTTTCTGAACTGAGGAACGCGCTTTGATTTAGGCACTAAAAAGCAGAGGTTGATGGCATCGTGCGGGTATGTGTATTCTAGTTCAGTTAGATCATCTTTTATTAACTGTGAGTTAGAAGCAATGTCAGCTCTGCCGTAAGCAACATCACCACACGTTCCGGTAAGTGTACCATTCTCGTTTCTTGTCCCGAACAACGTGTGATCATTTTGAGGTACAAAAACTATCTCAGCATTCATGTATTTCGCCAAAGAATGCACCGTATGGCCATCATAATCTCCAAATCTCCGGATTTTTCCATCGGATCCCAATACTGGTTCGGCGCTTAGAGGATCGGCGAACATTGCAACCCTCAGGGGATATCCATTCACGTCTGATAAGCTGGGGAATAATGACTTAACGTCTTTGATCTTGGGCCAAACACCTGTGATGTAACTGACGCCTTTGGAGTGTCTGAAAGGATCGTAAGCTGCAGCTTGTATATCTGACGTTAATAAAGAACACTTGTTTGTATCTTCATTACAGTGTCCACTGCTGAAGAATCTAAACACAACGACAACTTCCAGAATTTTTTCCGACCACATCCTCTGGAAAATGTTTTCAATAAGGTCTTCTTTGTCATTTAAAAGAGGATGAGCAATTACTACTATAAACCGACCCCTTGGATTCCACAAGGGAAGTGATTTTACATTGCCGAGTAAGGTTTGAACTTGTTCAAATGTGTCCACAAACAATAGAAACATATCGCCGGAGTGATGTGACGTTGCAGACATTCTTCTGTTTATCTCCTTCAGCTTGTCGCCTCTTATGATTGTCAGAGGACAAGAAATGTGTCTGCTGTGGGCCTCGCGAATGACTTCATCGGGTAACGACTCTCCACGTGCTGTGACTGTCAGTAGACGATGATTGACATCGAAGAAACGACTGAGCAGCTGACTGAGAATATGGACCGTACCATCATTTGAAACCAATAACCTCTGTGCCAAATCTTCATATGACAAATGCTCTGAAGCACAAATACTAAAATTTATTGTAAGTAAAACTGTAACAGTCCACGTGACACGTAATAAGATAGGCATGTTCTTCAGAAATGGTAAGCCTTGTCTTCTCTGGAACACAAATGATTCTTTATTCATATCATGGTTGGTAAAATCTTTTATGATGACGTTAGTAGATATATTTGCGTAGTAATTTAAAGTAAAAACATACTGTATGAAGATAGAACGCCTGCGAAGATTTCTGTAACGTGCTTTCTCTCACGACTTCGCATGATAACACTACGTTAAAGCTCTCCCAGCAGGCTGCAGTACAGTGACCAGTGATGAATTACTGGGCGCTGTTACAAATAATGTTACAACAGCAAATTACACAGTACGTAATTTAAGTTGAGTGAAGTTATATTTTGAACGTGTCAAAAGAACGCTTTTAACATACTTTCATTTTGGAGAAGACGTAATGGGAACTGCCTGATTAATATGCGTGTTGCATTTGTGTTGAAAGTGTGTTATATATTTCACTTTCTCCAGAGGACATTTCTGACGCATATTGCGTGTTATGAATAACGTCTGGTTGCATGAAGAGGACAAAGGTGTAATATATCGCACATAGACAGACAGACAGACAGACAGACGGACGGACAGACGGACAGACATACAGACAGAGAGACAGACAGACTGACTGACTGACAGACAGACAGACATGTATTCAGAGAAGTATATAGATTGACAGATAAATATATAGAAAAATGAGTAGAAAGACGAATAGACAATTAGGTAGATAGATACATAGATATATCGCTAGCATGACTGATGGATGGATTAATTGATTGTAGATAGATGGATGGATGGATGGATGGTTGGAAAGACGTATGGATGGATACGCACGTACGTACGTACGTACAGTTTACATACATGCATACATACATACATACATAAACACCCCTAAATATATACATACATACATACACCTATATGTACAAATGAATAAATAAATTCGTGAACACATGCATACATACAGATACACCTGCACGAGTACGTACATAGACTCGCCGCGTGTCTCTCCCCCCCCC